>JAVCKT010097941.1:0-11188 GCA_032273925.1 Rhynchotus rufescens
ATATCCCAGGGCCTGTGGCCGACCAAGTTGTCGTCCTGGCCCACAAGAGGGAGCTGGCAGTCCTGGTTGACACCAAGTTACCCATGGGGCAGCAGTGTGTCCTCGTGGCCAAGAAGGCCAATGGGATCCTGGCCTGCATCAGGAGGAGTGTTGCCAGCAGGTGGAGGATATCCTGCCCCTCTGCTCAGCTGTAGTGAGGCTGCACCTGGAATATTGTGTGCAGTTCTGGACTCCCTAGTATAAGAAGGATGTGGAGCTTCTAGAGAGAGTCCAGGGGAGAGCAACACAGGTGATTAAGGGATTGGAGTATCTCTCGTATGAGGAAAGACTAAGTGAGCTGGACCTGTTTAGCCCGGATTAGAGAAGGTTGAGAGTGGTTCTGATCAATATGTATAAATACCTGAAGGGTGAATGTAAGGAGGAAGGTACCACACTCTTCTCAGTGGTGGCTAGTGACCAATGGCTAGTGACCAGGGGCAATGGCTACAAGCTGAAATACAGGACATGTCCATGTGAGGAAGAACAACTTTTCTACGAGGGTGACAGAGCCCTTTAAGGGGCTGCCCAGGGAGGTTGTGGAAGTCCTTCTCTGGAGGCCTTCAAAACGCCTGGATGCCACCCTAGGCCACGTGCTCTAGGTGTCACTGCTGGAGCAGGGACTGAGGTTGGATTTGATCTGTAGAGGTCCCTTCCAACCTTAACCATTCTGTGATTCTGTTTGATTTTGTGATTCATTCCTAGAGAATATATAAGAAGAAGCAACTATAAGCAAATGTCCGGACATCAAAGTTCAAGTAAACTAGCATTTTCTTCAATATTATTCAGTATTAATAAAATATTCATTTAGAATTCAGAAAACTGATGGATTCTATATTTACCTGATCTGTCTCTTAGGGAACACTCTTCGAACAGATTTGGCAAACAGTTCATAAAGCATAAAGCAGTGAACTCTGCAAACTGAACTGCCAAATTGAAAAAGACCCTCTCTGCAAATGCCACAGTGCTTGTGATTAATCCAAGATCAGCTCACTTATATGACAGCTTTTTGAACAGACCTGACTTGTATTACCTCAGAACAAAGGGAAGGCAGAGTAATTTCTTGCTTGTGAAATGCCATAAGAAACATCCAAAGAATTTAGTAGTCCTACTATTTCCGTTTTGATGATTGTCTTTCCCTGCTTCGTATCAGTCAGAAACCAGGATTTAGAGAAAATCTGGTTTGCAACTAAGGACAGAACTATGATTAGCCACCTACAGACAGAGTTCATATGCAATTTCAACATTATGGAAGCTATAAATTAAGATGAAGCTACAAATGAGGAAATATCCAGCAGTAATGTCAAAAAAAAAAAAAAAAAAGAGAAAAAAAGAAAGAAACTAATAGGGTTAAATTCTTTTATTTCTTCTCAGGACCACTGTCCCTAAGTGTTACATTCAAAATGGAAAATGGAAAATACCAGTTCTGTATATTTCTATCCTACTAAAAATAATAATAACTTAATCAAAATATGGCAGTTATTGATAAATTCTTTACAGTAATACTAACACTTTTAGTCCAAATTAATACAGAAAAGTCACCCTAATAATACCCTTAACATTATTACATGAGAACACACTAATACCTGCACCTTTACCTCAGGGTTATGGTCCCTCTGCCAGTATCCTTCTGGGTCATAAGGCTGATGGTAGCAGTTTCCACAGGCAAAAAAGTGATGAGGTCCACATATCATCAGTGTCCTTCATCTTCAAAGGATGAAATGTGATGTTGATGATGTTAATGAGTGTGAAGTCCCTTCTTCCTCTTCCCTGGGGTCTGTTTTTTTTTTTTTTTTTTTGTTTGTTTGTTTTGTTTTGTTGTTTTGTTTTATTTTGCTTTTAATATTTTCTTGTCATATCTTGCTTTCTTCTCTGTGGTATCCAGGTGATAATTAATTGTTGACCAATACCATCCAACAGACTACATGGCCTGTCATAAAGACTATATTTGCTATGCAGTGACAAATATACTGAAATCTGCCCTAGTCAAAGCAGCCTGGAGAAATCCTGAGTCAGATCAATATGAAGAATATCTTCCTGTACTAGGAGTAACTAAAATCATATTTACTGCACTACAAAACCATTCACAATAAATTACATGTTTCTAGACTCATATTTGGAGTGAGTGAAACATATTTCTTGGTGAAGAAACCTAACCTGGAGCAGAGTATAACTTGGCTCTGGACCCCTGATGCCCTGACTATGGGAATACAGGTCAGAATGAGCCTTTTGATTAAGCAACTAGCACTTTCTCCTTGACTCATTTTACAAGGATAGTATAGACCTAGACATTGTGTCACTGACATGAAAAATGACTTGAAAGCTGTAATTTGGGTAGACTGGGGCAGATTTTTATAAGAGAAGGAAAAGATACATTTCTAACATAAAGACTGGCAGGTTTTTAATGTGAAATCTAGTTCTTCACGACATATGGGAATTAAAGCAATTGTAGCTGCCTTGAGAATATCTTAATATGGATAAAAATAAATAAATAAAAAAGAAAGCCTATTTCTTTCAGCCATACTCCCAAAACAGACTAGAAAATAATAGAACTAGATATATATAGAAAATAATAATAATTAAAATAATATGTTAATGCAGCCATCCAGATATTATTGTGCTTAAATTCTAAAAAAAATATAACTAACTGAAAACAGAGTACTTCGGACAAGAAACTCAGAGGAATAGCAATATTCAGAAAAGATTTTTTTTTTCATTTGGATGCTAAAAACACAATTACAGAACTTTATAGTTTCTCCATCACTGTATATAATGGATTTTTTTGATATTTTTATGGAGAAAGGTGCCTGATCTCCCTCTCTGTCTGGTAATCACTGTCACTTACAACAGCAGATGTTTGATTTGAGGAGGCAATCTGTTAAATTCTGAGCAGCAAATTACAGTCACACCATAGAGCTTGTTAAATGATTAGTGCATAATCATATACTTATTCATAGGTGTTTCATTTTTGGAGCAGTTGAAATGTTTTGAAGATTTATTTTTTACCAGGGTTTTTAGCAGAGATGTAGTATAGCGTATCATTGCATTATTATGTTTCTGAGTTTGATGGCAAAATTGCAAAATCCAATGAATATGATTTTCAAATTATTAGTAAACATTCAACTTCCTGGCAAATATGTGCATGCATTTATTTAAGTATTTTAAAGTAAATGAAGTGGATGTATTTCTGAGACATGTCAGGAATTACATGTCACAAAAACTTTCCTGGATTTTGTGCAGTTTAGGAAATTGATAATATGCTAGCAGAGGTGAAATGTGATCTTAAGCGCTTGGGAGTTTACTTATCCTTTAGAATGAAAGCACTCATTTTCAGGTAGAAGTATTGATATCTGTTGACATGAGAGGTAAGAGATAGAAAAGTATTTCTCAGGAATTCATTTGAGAAGAAATAATATCTTTAGAAATAATTAAACGACTTACATCAGTAACATGAATTTATTGCATGAATGCTGTTAAAATTCACAAATGTTTCCAGAAACAAGCTTTTCTGAAACATCTGAGTACCTTATCTCTACATATGTCTACTCAAATATCTTTTTTTTTTTTTTTTTCAGGTTGTAATGTATGTTCATATTTAAACATTTGTATCCAATACAGCTACTAATTACCTATATGATCCTACTATAAAATAAACCCATAAAGATGCTTCTGAAGTATCTTTACAATGAAGTACAATTAACAAATTGCTAAAAATGTAAAGTGTATACTTCTATTTCAGAAACAGTATTTCTTAGTACGGAAATCTGCAGGATTCCCACCTTTTTAGAACATCAGTGACAAAACAACAACAAAACTATTTCGTTATGTATCAGTTGTGTTAACCATGAAAGACTACTATACAGGGAGCAGGTAGACATTACTGACAAAACAGAATATGTATGCCTGTCCCCAATGGGAACTCGGGTCACTGTGCAGTTTCACTTGCTGGGCCTGTTATATATACTCAGACAATCACTGACACTTCAACAGATCTTCCACAGATGTCCTCATAACAATTTATATCATCATTTTTCCCAAGAAGATTCATCACTTTATGATTAAAAGCCTTGAATTTCCTTGCATCTCAACTGTAGCAAAAAAACGTCTTTTATGTATTTTCTCTTTAGTGCATCTATCTCAAATCTTTCAAATGAGACTTGGGAGCTTTTAGAATAAAGCTTCTAGATAAAAATGGTAGCCTCACTGTATGTTGATCATCTTTTGCATGAATAACCATGCAGGCATGTTAATTTTCTATGAGAGGTACTTATTTCATTAATGAAGACTTTCTTTTTTTTCCAATTGCTTCTCTATATATGAAACAAAATAATATTGTTAATGTTCTTTCATCCATCAAAAACAATCTCTAAAAGAAAATAGTATTTACAAGTATCCATACATTAATGATGCAAATTAATGCTTTTGTTTATAATTACAGAATGAAAAAAAAAAGAAAAAAAAAGAAAAATCTTAAGTGTATTTTATTATAAGTAAGCTTTTAGCAAGAAACTTCCTGATATCTAAGGAAGAAGATATCTGAAATAGTTTTATATTGATTATTTAAGCAAAATTATTCCAAATAAGAAAATAACTGGATTAAAATAATGTGACGGCAACCTTCCACACTTCCACTTCTGTCACTGAATACAAAAAGATGAATTACTCAAGTACACTTAATGAAAGCTAAAGATATTTTTATTCCTTCAGAAAAATAGCTGATACATATTTTTAATAAAAATATAGGCCTTATTGCAGTCCACATATTAACCATCAAAGGACAAGACATAAATAAAAGATATAAAACCATAAAATATTTTTTACAGAGCAAAGAAGATTACTGTCTTCCTCACTGACATAATTCTTGGTTATTTTTCCACCTCTTCCCCTTTCTCTCTCATCACTTATCATGCTATGACAATCTGCAACCAAACAGTGAGTTCTGCTGGTTTGCTCATCAAGAATTTGCAAACTGATCTAAACTTGAAGCAAAACTCATGTTAACTCATTTCAATCTCCCTGATCCAAATAAGTTTCTGTGCTGCAAATAATGTCCTGACATTTGCTTCTTAATGTTCACCTTGTTTGGGCAGTGAGAGAAGCATGTGGCACTGTCTATTTAAAAAGTCTATAAATATCTAAAAGTCAAAAAATGTCTAATATATGTACCCTGAAAAACACATATTTATAAATAAAAACAGGCACATCAAATCTTAAAGATATATAATTCTCTGAACATTCATTAGACCTGAACATTCAATAGAACTGTCATGATTAAGTAGATCTTTTTTGTAAATGTTAGTTTATTATTCCTTCTTCCAGCTTGCTAAAATAGAGAAAACCCCCAGAATTTTCTTTTATGTAACATGCATACAAATGTAAATAAACAGGCATATTCAGTCATACTTAAAAACCCTTCATCCTCAGTTTTCACAATGTAATGGAAGTTAACAGACAGTTTTAATCACTTCTTTTCAGCAGTCATGTGCATTATTCTTTTTATTTTTCATTCATAAAATATATGACATATGTACAATCCATTTGAATGAATTTCATGACAGTTCTCATTTTTAATGATTGTTTCTACTGTAAGAATCTATGTATGTTTATTTCTCTAATGAAAGGTATTTTAAATTGTGAAATTAAAAAATAACTTAAAATATAGGTTCAATATATGTAAATTATTATAAAATGAGTCAAAAAAACATGGTAGAACAGCTGACCTGATGGGACCTCATTCTTCTATAGAGATGATATTTGTCAATCATTTATTGAAATTATTGTTCCTTGTTTAAGCTTCCCTCATTAGGCTGATTTGCTAGTTGACACAGATTTATTTGTCCAGATTAGTCAGATGGATCCCATTTATTCCAAGTTGTGGGTGATCCTCCAAGGATAATCATAGAAACAAAAATCCTACTGCTGACACCTGTTATGCAATCACTTGCTGACTTAAACTTAAACATCCATACACTCCTTCTCAAGCCCTTCTCCCTCAGACAACACCATCTGGGCACTTAGTCCTTTGACCATCACCCTCAGAGTCATGTATTCAGTCATACTTCATACTCTGCAAGTATCCTCTGACAGTATCCTAGGTGTCCACATGAAAGAGCAGCAGGAGTAACATTCTGATGGCTGGATAAACTTCAGCAGTCTTTCCACAATGCCATTAATCTGAGGCCTAGCAAGCAACAGACCTCGCTAGGCAGTGGGCCAGATTAGCAGATGGGATCATCCATCTCCCATAGCATGAAGTCCCCCACTGGCATTACTCATTGCTTCCTCCTGGTGCTCCTACATGTCTCAGGCTGAAGACATACTGAGGCTGAACCACCTCTTCTATAATTGGAGATCTGCATGTGAATCAGGAGTCAGAAATCACGTTTCTCATGACAGGATTCTTCACTTCTCACCCTAAAAGGAGGGAGGCCTCTCCCTCCTTCAGTGCATTTGAGGGTTCAGGCTCTTGAAGCTGCAGGCTCTCCAAGAAGACAGAGTTAATCTCTTCCACATAATCTCTGCTGCTGCACAGTCTACTGACCTCCTCCCACAGTTCCATGGTGACCCAGAAACTCAGAAACCACACATCTGTTGCAGGCTAGAAAACTCTCTTCTGCTGCTCCAGCATCACTGAGATGCCCTAGGTACCCCCTGCAGCACTAGCCATGAAGTCCTGCATCTTTTTTTGGACCTTGATCTGCATTAAGGTTAATGATGTTTCCAAGGTAGTTGCTCCAGTCAGCACTGTGGACCATGCCTCATGGCACGTCCCTATTCTTGCATAGTCAACGTCTGCTGTTCTAGCAGAGTTGATCACCCTTCTGTGAACCTTTCTGCACAAACTGCTGCACAGACAGCTGTGCCAGTTGGCTTTCTCTGCTAGTTGCACTCGTATATAGTTAACACCTCCAAAAGTTTTACTAAATAAAAGGACAATTGTATGTCATTCTCATTACATTATAATACAGTATAGTACAGATTAACTCATATCTGTGATAATACGAAGCAACATCATGAATGCTATCCATAGTTTAGACACCTATTAACATAATGAAAAGTGAAACTTCCTTTGTATATTTGCTGTACTTTCAACATTATTATCTTTCTTGTGTAATTGTTAAAATTGTTTCTCTTTTTAGCTTGATAGGAAGTCTGGAAGTGTAGACCAAGGAAAAAAATGTTAATTATCTGAACTTTCCTTCTCTTTTGAGACATTCATATTATTCCTAATTATTTCCTTCCCTTTTATGAATTCTTTTTTCATCTTTTTTCCTTTTCTAATTTTCTAATTCAAATTTATTCCATGGCTGCATTCTCTCTCTCTCATGTTCTATTTCCTTGCTTTGTTATTTTTTTTCAAAAATTTTTGACTCATAACATACAGTCCAAGAGATATGAATGATGTGATGTTTGAGTGCATATCAAATTCTTTATTTAGTAGTAATAACAGAAAGAAAAATCATATTTCTGAACAAACTATAGAGCTGCATTTTATTTTGAATTCACAAAGTTGTCTTCCAGTTACCAATGAACTTATAAAATCAATAAAAAAGACAAAAGCTGGAAGTCTAGATAGATTCAAAAATGATTATACAAATTCATGGGAAAAAAATCTCAGGATTATTGAGCACAAAGATGAACAACTAGCTCAAAAAAAAAAAAGGTTGTGAGGCTGCAAGAAGTCTGAAGAAGTTGGGAGACTGTATGCAAGGAAAGCATCTTTATATGACCTGTTTTCATATCCTGACCTTGGTTTTCACTGCCAATTGCTCTGGAAAATAGGTTGTCAGTTGACCTAGATGCAATATAGTCATTTTTACATTCTTAAATTGTCAAAAATCTCGTAAAAGCTCACCAGTATCCCAAGCAGTTTGTGACATAAGCACATTTTTCATTGTTCAACTTACCATGATCTTTTGGAAAATTCTCCCTCTGCTTGTAATGTAGAACCCTTTTGGATGTGACGAAATTTTATGACTTATAAGTATTCAGCGTCTGTGAATGAAAGAAGAGATATTCCCGGGCAGTTAAAAGAAATTTTAAAATGCCACACTAGATTTATACTCTTCATGTATTTGTTTTTTTTTTTTTTTAGGATGATTAGCAGTATCTTTGATCACCTGAAAAATAACAGATATAGTATTAACAATGCCAATCTACTTTGATTTTAAAAATTGGAGATCAAAAATTCATATATTCAAATTTACTATACTGCAACAATTTCATGCAAGAGAGAAACTTTCTGCTTGTAGGATCTTCTTAAATTCCAAAAATCTGGACTGAAACCTTTCATGATGAATAAAATACGTCACAGAATCATGGAATCACAGAATCACTGAATCACAGAATCAAAGAACAGTTAAAGTTGGACGAGATGAACCCTCTAGAGATCATCTAGTCCAACCCCCCTGCTCTAGCACAGGGTGACATCCAGGCGGGTTTTGAAGACCTCCAGAGAAGGGCACTCTACAACCTCTCTGGGCAGCCTGTTCCAGGGCTCTGTCACCCTCAACATGTCCTCACATGTCATGTGGTTTGGGAACCTATTACGGTAAAATAAACATGATTTTATAATATAACTTAACAGAAGAATCCAGAACAGCTTAACTTCTGATTTCTGGGCTTATAAATGTCACATGGAGAATTTGTTAAAGCTTTTTACCCAAGTGACTATATGATGTAAGATATGCATGATATAAGATATGCTATTCTTCATCCTTGCTCATCAGCAGTCTAAAAGTTCTGATTAATAACTTTAACAGAGTGACCTTTACAGATAAATATTTTTCCTGGCCAGTTTGATAGTTATATACCAAGATATAACACACGGGCATATCTGAGCACATGCTCCATTTCTATATTATACTTGTATAGATTTCTCACACCCAAATATTATTCTAGCAATAAATATTCACTAATTTGTTAAATCAAGTATAGTTTAGAATCCTTAGCATCACATATTGACACCACAAGAGATTTCCAGGGCATCTGATATGGGTCTATCAAGGCTGTCTTCGATAAAAGCAGATATTCAGTGCTGTAACCATGGCCATCACGTAAAACCAAACAAGATGTAAGTCTTGTCATGGGCCATGCAGTCACAAAGTGACAAGAGAGCAAATCCTGAAGCTGATGTAAAAGCATGTCATGGTCTCATTGGGGAGTATATGTCTGGCAGCCCATGCAAACATCTGTCTATAAAACTCATCTAGAATAGAGATGAGAGAAAAAGAGCAGAGCTGAAGATTAGAGAGGTCAGTGCTGAGCCCTGCTCAAAATATGACACAGACTGGTGGGAACAATTGTAATATCTGCCCAGATTCATCCATGCAAACAGCTGGTGTGGTGATAGCAGCAGTTCTCAGTTAACTGTAATGATACATATGTATGTTTGTGTGTGTGTGTGTGTTTGTAAAGGTTCCCTTAACACAACCCATCTCTCATTTGGTTCACCTCATAGATTGAATTTAGCAGTATTGTCTTTGGTTGTACTTTTCCCACCATGACAGCATATCCTATTACTCCTACTCCCAATGTCCTGTCTTTGGCTTCTGGAAGATAATGTACTCTGCTCCAATAAATAAGTCAGCACCTCAGTTAATTTAATGAGAAATTAGAACTCTTAATGAAATATTGTTCTATATTGATTTCATTTAAGGATGAGAGTTTTATCCCTGCCATATAAAAGTGAATTATACAAATTCCTAGATTTCTCTGAATTGTATGTATGTATGATGTATCTTGCATTGCTCCCACTTAAGTTAATAATGCAGCTTCCCTTTGTGTAGACATCGCTTTGTTCTGCTAATCAGAGAAGATTAAGAATCAAGCCATATCTCACATAGATGCTGTCTGTTTCTGGTGAAGGACGTGAGTGGAGCAGAGTAAGAGCTCTATGGACACTACCCTAAATCACCAAATCTTCATGAGCACTAAAAGAATAAAATTTAAAGACAGGGTCAACAGAGAACATTTAATCAAATACTCTGACCTACTGTATCATTTAGGCAATGAGATTCCTATTAATTAATGCAGGTTTCACATTTTAGAACTGTAGGTAGACTGCATTCATGTTAAATTTTGGAAGCAATAATGATAAGGGAAAATATAACATGACTGGAAAAAAAGGGAGACATAACACAGAAGTGAGAAAAATGAGGATTTGGGAAACTAAAGGTTGGCCAATTTAAATTAAATTCTGAGAAGATTATTTAACAAATTATTGTGGAAGCCATGTTCAGGCATGTGAAAGATAAAAGGTGAATGGAAAAAAAAAAAAAAAAAACAATGTATATTTAGCAATCTGTGACAAAGCCCGCTACAGTTTTTGATGAAATAAGTGGTTCAATGGACAAGAAGAGAATGGTGGATATTGTCTATTCTGACTTTAACCAGGCTTTTGAAAAGTTCTTCTATATTATCCTATATTCTATATTATCCTTGTAGACATACTGAAGAGATCTGACAGATAGGCCAAACAAATGGTTTGGGAATTTACTGGATTACCAGGCTTGGAGGGTTATTAGTGGAAGAGAGTTCTTTATTTTGGTTGTTATTATTGGTCCTTGCGAGACCACTCTCCATTATCTTCGAGATCAAAGAGAGCAGGGGAGGCAGCAGAAGCCTTGAAGAAAGCCAACATCAGCAGTCTTCAAAAGGAGCAAGAGGACGAGCCAGGCAACTACAGGCTAGTCGGCCTCATCTCTGTCCCTGGAAAGATGATGGAGCAGCTCATCCTAGAGAGCATCTCCAGGCATGGGAAGGAGAAGGTCATCAGAAGTAGTCAGTATGTATTCACCAAGAGGAAGTCAGATTTGCCGAAACTAATAGCCTTCTATGATGGGATGACTGGTTGGCTGGACGAGGGGAGAGCCGTGTATGTTATCTACTTTGACTTCAGCAAGGCTTTCAACATCATCTCCCACAATATTCTCATAGGAAAGCTCCAGAAGCGTGAACTGGACAGGTGGAAAGTGAGGTGGATAGAGAACTGACTGGATGGCTGAGCTCAGAGGGTAGTGATAAATGGGGCAGAGTCCAGTTGGAGGCCTGTGGCCAGTGCTGTCCCCCAGGGGTCAGTACTGGGCCCAGTGCTGTTCCAGTTGTTCATCAATGACCCGGACAAGGGCACTGAATGCACCCTAAGCACTTT
>JAVCKT010097942.1:0-11187 GCA_032273925.1 Rhynchotus rufescens
CAAAATTTGGGGAAGCCAAAAATTTCCACGAAAAATTCCAACCTTTTTCTTCAAAATTGTTGATGAAAAAAGTGCATCTTTTTCTAAAACTCATTTTCAGAAACCTTTGTCTGAACACATCCCACAAAGTCAAAGGCAGGGAGTTTACCAGTCCAAACTTGTGAGCAACTGAGAATGCAGCTTGTCATATTGAAGGTGCCTTATGTAACTTTATACCTCATCAGATCTGCCTACAACATGTATTTCTAAAGGCCCTTCCTCCAATATCACAAAATGCCAACACTAAGGTTATTTCTCCTCCAAATAGCACTGACATATGGGATAATTTAGAAGTGCAGAACACACGATGCTAACACATCTGTTTTGCAAATGCAAAACAAATAGGTAAGGAAACAAAGACCACTAGCTCAAATGTCATCTATTGATAATATTAACTATTTAGTTTCAAAGAATGTAAATATTTCTCTAAATGTTTCATAAAAAAAAGTGTGCAACACTTTTCATTCCACTGAACTCAAGGAAGGACTAATTTCTGTCATCATCCCACTCTTGAAAAAGCAGCTCCGATACTGCAAAGCAATCAAGTAAGAAATCAGAAAGGCAAACCCTAGATACGCTCTGTAGCACTTCAAGAGCAATTATCTAATTATTCTGCTTACCCTTATTCAACCAGCAGATTCTGCAAGACCAAGCAGTCACTATTTTCTAGTTTTGCAACTTCTTGTCATGTTATTTTGTCCCTAGTTAGCTAGCTTTATTTCTGCAGAATTCAATATATTGGTTAAGTATTCAACTGTACATATTGCACAATTCATTAAAACAGCGATTGAGATGTTTGGGGAAAAAAAAAAAAAAAAAAACTTTTTTTACCAGCCTCCTTTAAACTAGAGCCCATATTTTACACCTTCTTGATTCTCAGAACAGCCCGAAGAGGTAGCAAATAAGGAAAGTATCTAGGAAGCATAACAGATTCTTGAGGCAGATGGGAAGCGAAGGAGACTCATTCTTTGCTCTCGGGCATATTTACTGCCTTTGACATACCACAGGTTTTACTGCACTTCTGTGTGAAAGGTCTGCTACAACTAGGAAGCGCAACAAATCTTTTTAAGATGATCTATCAGAAACCCTTTAACTCCTTGATTTTCCTGTTCTGGTTACAGTCCTTTGATTCAGAATTTTCTCCTTTGTTATGAGTTAGCTATGGCTGAAGATCAGCAGCAAATGATGTATAAGTAGAAACTTAATTGCAAGGAACAACAGTAAAAAAGGTAATCTTTCTACTATGAACATGCAAAGAGCAACAATAAATCCTAACATTTGCACATATGAATTTCCCTTCTGAAATAAAATCCTTCTCCTTTAGCACTATGGTGATTAAATCTAACGTTCACTATTACTGATGAAAGTATTTTTAAGATCTAACTATGCATAAAGGCAAACAAAAAGATTCCTCTGTGAGAAATAGCAAGAAAATGAAATTTAGAACAAAAGTATCATTCTTAAGTGGAATCATTCACAACAAAGGTCTATTTTTAAATTCATTTCCACATAAATGTTTTGTTTTAGCAGTAAATGTTAAGTAGTTTCATGTTGTTAGTGCATCCCAATGTCTTCTCTGCCAAATAATAATGATATTTCATGTGCTGCAATCTTTTAGCTTCACAAATTCAAATGTACAGAAGATCATACTGTGCAGTCACGGCAGATTTAAAAACTGACATGAAACCAGATCATTAGAATTTTGTACAAAGCAAGAATTTCTTTTTTTTCTTTTTAACCAAAATCTCTACTTTACAAAAAATGTAAGTCCCCCTTATAATGTATTTTACAGATTTATGGGCACTTTACAGAATTCTTTGTTTAAAGAAAACTTTAAAAGATCCCCAAACTATTTATGAAGTCAATATGAAGTGTATTAATTTTGGCATGAAAATACATTCTCCATTTTAAGGTCTCATTTTTTTAAGTATTTGAAAGTGTTCACAATCTAAATTCAACTTTTTTTTTTTCCCTAAATTGTGATATTTTGGAGTAGTAAAGCGAAAAAAACAAATGCATTTATCAAGGTGCTGGGGTAACTGATTGGGCAAAGTCCATCTATTTTCTTAAAGACTGATATGGAAATTTTTGGCTGCGTGATGATTTCTGAATTCTCAACAGTGAGACAAAGGATAAGGCAGTATTTTCTGGGCAAACCATAATAATTATGAAGCATATAGACAATCTGGAGATCTTGGACACTTAGAAAAAATGGTTATACCATGTTTTGACACAATGAGCTGCCATCTTAAGACAACAGAACACTGATCAAGGTTTATGGGCATTTCTTTGCTTTCTGCAGCACAGTTAGGTCTTTCAAGAGCTACAAGACCTCTAGGTGTACTCTAAAGCTGAAAACTGATACAAGGATCAGATGACATTTTCTTCATTGACCTATTCTAACCTAACCACAATCATGCATTCAATATGCATGCCTCTTTCATGAACATTATCTTTGTCTGTTGTCAATGAACTTTCTATTGGCATTTTTCATTCACTTCCAGTTCTTAGAGAAACCCTCAAGGAAACAAAGTTCCTTGCACTGCATGTGTAGAGGAAGATCTGTTACATCATTTACTGCTGAAATGTAAAGCACGCAGTCTTACCCTAGCTTCACTGCCACACACATACTGAAAATGAAAATGATGATGTTCAGGCTGAGTCTGAGCAGTACTTTTTATAAGGTGATGGATGAACAAGTGAACCTTTCATTATCTGGAAGCAGCCAGGAGAAAATACCATGCTAGCTAATTCGGTACAATCTTTCCTGTATTTCTAGAACTGGGCATGCAGCTTCTTAGTCAATTATTTTTCAACTGCTTCAGAGATGTCAAGTATTTTTGAGAGGTTTATCACTATAAATAAACACACAAGTCCACGTCCAGCAGGAATCTCCCTGTTGGTGCCAACAGTGCAGTTTCTGCTTTGCTTTCTAGTTTGTACAGAAAGGGAAGAACAAGAGACGTATTTTGCTGGAAATGGAACAATTCCAAAGGACTAATTCAGTCCTGGTATTTTCTCTAAGGCTGAGCCAAAAACATGCAATGAACTCCTTGCAACAATGAAGGACCATCATAAACCTCACTATTCCCTTCTTTTAAGCAGACAGTATGATTTCATTCATCTTGTCTTTTGTGACATATGTATTCTATAAAAACACACAAAGGCAAGGTAATCCACTGAACGTGCTCACTCCTTTACAAACTGATTGAGAGATTGAGCATGCACACTCTTCAGTTATATTGCCATTTCTCCTCTGGAACATGTTCAGCATGTTCAGCTTCAGCTTGTAGGGGGATATACATGCACTGAATTATCCCCAGCAAGCACGAACGCTGGCAGTAGCAGCTGGACAGAAGGCAAGCCCCTTGCCTGGGGCACCACAGGTATAGAAAAACCTGTGAATCCCATCCCTAGGGTGCTTGCTCTCAAGCCAGGAATATGGTATGGCATGTTAGTAGTCAGCAGAGACTCCACTGAGACATACTGAAACAGGCAGCCACTTGCCCTCGGAGCAGCTGGTCAATGGCAGAGCATCCACTTACTGAAAGAGCTTCTGATCTGATGGAAACACGGTGAGTGGCCACAGAAAGCCACAGGACTTTAGCTGAAAGTTCGTAAGGCACCTCTTTTAAGCTGTGCTGCCAATCAATCTATGCTTTTCTGATCATTACTGCAAAAAACAGTTGGTCTTTTTAGCACCGTTGTACAACCAGTCTGCATGCTAAGTTCCCATCTACTGTCCATACCAGCCAAAGATGCCTGTTCATGTTTTCCACTTCACTCACAGAGAAGACATTGCATGGTGAACTACAAGCAACATGAGCATTTGATTTGCCATAACCCCAGCTGACATGGTTATGAACACATGAAGCATCCAGAAATATCCAGCAGTTTTCCTCCAAAATAATGTAGGGGAGAGGAAAGAAGCAGCTCCTAATGCACAGCAGTTCCCAACACTACTGCAGCTTCCTTCACTGATGGCAACTGCCTGAGAAACTTCCCCTTTATGCAACTGGGCAGGAATGAACTGGGAAGCAGCTCTGTGGCTCTCACTTCCTGGAAAAGATACTTTGGTGGTCACTCACTAACCCAGAGAGAACAAGGAGGGAATCAGAAGGAACAATCCTTTTGTTTCCTAATGTTTAGCTTTATATTAAAATAGGTTATGGTTGCAAGACTGATTTTACATTACTGTTCCTGTCCCACTGCACTGTGCTATCATTCAAATATTTATTAATCCCATTTGATCACTGCTCATTAAACAAAAAACATTTCTATATAGAATATCTATATTAACTATTATCCAGAAGTTGCAGATTCAGAGGCTTAAAGTTCTACCAGATATGCAGTCCACATTAGAGACTAATCTGAAGAACAGAAAAGCACTAACCAGGACAGATACTTACTGAAGCAATAAAAAATGGAAGTCTGTAAGTCTAGGACAACTACAGCCTAAAAGATTTTTTCTAAATTAAATTTTGTAAGAGGTTTATCTGATGGGTGGACAATAAATTCAAATTAAGTCTACTGAAATCAATATAGCAATCATATTTAGTATCCTTGAGGAGCCATCAGTAGCCAATTGTGAGACTGCAGAAACCTTGACTTAAATTAGAAGTTGTGATTTGATTGCCTACTGTTGTGTTTCCAGGGATGATGTTTTCTGTAAGAGGAACTGAAATGAACAGACAACAACATATGAAAGAAGAAACAGTATGGTAGAAACTTACTGCTTGAATTACGCAGTATTAGCCTTTACTACAAATTCTATATTTTAAATATAACTTATTTCCATATGCTATTGTCCAGTTAAGGGAGCTAAATACAGCTGTTATCTTTAGACAAGCAAATATATCTTGTAATTATGTATTGAGGGGAAAAAAAAAAGCCAAGCATATTTTAGCTAAATATTGTTTCATAAAAAAAGTTATTTTTGAAAGAGCCACAATGTCTCTCCTATATGCATAGAAAAAAAAATGTTGTCAATATTCACACTTAAGATTTTGTCTGAATTAAACTATTTACTTTCTCTTTTCTTCCCTTTTGCACTGCCTGACAGAAAAAACAATTGCAGTTTACTCTCTGTATGTTCCCTTGTGTAACAGCAGTATTTTTCAGGATTTCATCATTTATATTATTTTAAAAAGTAAGTAAATGAGCTCAGTTATTTTACTGAGCCACTTCACAAATTATCACTAGTTATACTAACAGTTGTACTACTCTGAAGAACAAAAATTTAAGAGACATGTTTGAAGTCAAGCACCTTCCAAGTAATGGCTTTTCTTTCCTTTACTTTTCCGCATAATTTTTTTTCAGTCCCTTCTCTTCATTACCTCCACCTTGGTATTTTCTGAACAGGATATGCATAAAAGCTTCTGAATACTGCAAATACAAGCCCTTCTGCATAGCCACCACCAGCTCTCATTTCTTCTGCCAGGATTCAGCTTTCTTAAAGCTGCTTCTGAAGCTTGGAAAAGGATGTTGCATTAAAATCTGTAAAGCACCACTTTTGGCAGTCAAGTACATCTTAGCAGAGCTGCTCACAATTCTTCCCACAGCTGAGAATGCAGTGTGCCCAATCTATCATTAATCTTTACTGTCACACACAAAAAAGTTCCTAAGAAGAGTGAAGTCACCACCCACACCCATTGCAGAGGGGATAATCCGAGTTTTCCATGACGCAATGCGACTGAAAAGACCATTACCAAAATCCTCTCTACTCCATCGAAGATATATATGTTATTTACACATCAGATAATTATTTCCCTATTTAATCTTTTCTGCTGTGAAATACAGGCAGCTATGTCTTAGCAAACTAAAATAATCATCTAAAACATAGTATGCAACACTCTGTGAGACTGCATTAAAAAAATCAGTGAAAAATGACATGGTTAATATCAGGGCATTTTGTTTGTAAAGGGGAAAGAGCATTCAATTACTGCATTCAAACAAATAACTATTTTATATTCCAACTCAAACACAGCCTAGCCTTTTTTTGTGTGTGATTTCAGATAGGCTTTTCTTCTATAAAGACAAGAATAAGCCTTAAGTCTCCGATACTAAATTATGTAACAAATAACATCTTATCAACAGATGCCATTCTTTATCTTGCCTCCAGTTTAGAATGTTAAATTGTTTATATGTTACATGACAAGATTTTCTTGTACTGGTTTCATAGTCTCTAGGAGGAGACACAAACTGTGAATATTTCCAGCACTGTTCACTCCCTCCCCTTTTCCCCTCAGAAGTTTACCAATGCGCAGAGCAAGTCAACTGCTTCCAAGATAAGCTCCTGATGACCAATGCGTGTGACTCCAAGATCTTCCAGTTCTTGATGAGTAATCCGTAGTAGCTGGTCACCACTGATCTTCTCTCTCTCAAAATTCTTAATATACTGCTGCAGACAGTCATCCAGACCTGCCAAAACAGGAGGGGAGAAGGAAAGTGGAAAGTTAGCAACACCTTGTCATGTATGGGAAGATGAATCAAACTGGAGTGGAACCAAAAATCAAGCCAGCAAAGGATATACGCCCTAATTTGAAGCAAAATATATAAGCACTGTGCAGGTAATACCATTTTATGGTGCCCTGAAACCATAATATATAGGGAAGCAGAGTGGCTTCCTAGCCTTTTCTGCCTCTGGACAATATCTTGAAGCCAGGATAAAGCCCTGAATTTTTTTAGTCATAAATGCACATCTGACAGCCCTCTAATAAGTAAGCTAGCAATGCCTCCATTCCACCAAGGAGGGAATAGGAGAACAAGGAGAAAGGGAAGATCCCATGGTGTAGAGGGCCTGCTGGAGATGTCCACAGCTAGGAAATGTGTCTCTTGGTGGAATACCTGACTCGGATGCCCCATTAAGGGTCATACAAAACGGCAGTGCCACATCACAACGTCGTATCTCTCCTCCTCCAGAACAAATGCACCAGTATGAACTTCTTGGCAGTTCTCAGATCACACCAGTCTAAAAGGTTTGGAGAACAAAAAGGCTTTGGCAGAGGGCTTTGGAGAACAACAAAGGCAAGAGCACTGCAATCTATAAACCAAGTTCCCAACTGCAACAGCAGATCCAGCTCAGCTTATTGAACATGAAAAGCCATTCAAATCAAGATCTGCATGCATGCTGCAAGCAGTGTAACTAGGGAGTAGAAACACGTACATTATGCCAAGAGACCCTAAAAGTGGATGCAACTTGTCTGTCTAGGACACAGAGGAATTTCTATTCCAGTTTGTACTGGATCAAGTGTTGGTTTGGGTGACAGGTACTGAGGAAATTTGGACCACCCATGCTCTAG
This sequence comes from Rhynchotus rufescens, assembly GCA_032273925.1. Classification (NCBI taxonomy): domain Eukaryota; kingdom Metazoa; phylum Chordata; class Aves; order Tinamiformes; family Tinamidae; genus Rhynchotus; species Rhynchotus rufescens. The sequence goes on from JAVCKT010097942.1 coordinate 7,341, forward strand.
TTTTCAGTTTGCGTGCCAATGGAACAACATGTAGGTGACTACATGTTTTTGCCTGGAGCAAAAAGCACTGCAGAATTGTGCTAATCTGTCCTGCATTTCCTACTGTGCACAGCTAGCACAGCACAGGGATATGCTGCACCACATGCTTGCCTAAAGGATGAGGAAGACCCCTGGATTTTCAGGGTTGCACACTGAAATCTGTGCCAAAGAGATTGCCCTCTGCGGGAAGAACATGCTTGCTATTAAGCAGCAGTATTTGATGAAGCCCAGAATACCCTAATTCAGTTGCATCTTGAAACACACCATCTCCCTGATGGCTGTCGTCGAACAGCCACAGCCAGCTCTCTGTAATGAAGAGAAAGGATCTGCTCTTTAGCTTGTATGGATTAGGCATATTTGTACTTCTTTGGGGAAGAGAAAGGATCCATCTGACTGTGGCTTCTTTCTGTGGAGCAGGAGAATGACAAGAGCCCCATCTTACAGCAGAGGCTTCTCTGGGAGTGACTTTGCAGCAGTTTCCTTTATCTTTCACTGCCTCCAGGGGCAGCCTCATGTCCAAAGAGAATCAATCACACCAAAACAGTATCAGTCCTTAGGCAGGGGTACCCACTGCTAGCTCAGCCTGCTGTTCCAGATGCGCTCCTACATCTCCCTTTGCCCTTGCTACATCTCACTAATGCCCTGCACACACCAACACAATCTTCACACGGCTTCAGTTTTCAGAATCTGTGTGCCAAAACCTAAACCTCCTACACACCTACTGTAAATAAAACCCTCAGAGCCCACGACACAGGAAATTTTCTTTATCCAGTCCCCAAATTCAGCACCTTCTGCCTGCCTGACTATCTCCTTCCTGACCAGCCTGCCACAAGATTTCCCATCTCAAAAATGAAACCACTTGCAAGTAGTTAATCTGGCATTTTTTCATTATTTTCTATTTATTTCCTTTTCTAATTAATAGTTGCTCAAATTATCCACATACTCTTTTAAATATATTAGCAGAGAACAAAAATGATGATCTGAGATTGATCACGTATCACATGTTGCCATGCAATCTGGTCTCTGCTATTTATGATCAGCTTGGGAGGAGCTAAAAATTCTCCTCTAATTCTACAATAAGGAAAGAAGAGTCTGTTAAACTCTCATAAAGTTTTTTTGGTTTTTTTTTTTTTTTTTGGTTTTGTTTTTTATTCTCCTGTATATGGGAAAAATGAATCATCAGAACCACTAAGACTGATCCTAAAATGACATGGTTGTCAAACACATTAAAGAAAACAGAAACATTCACAAAAGGGCAAAGCAACATGGCCTGCTGCTTTGTGGGGTGTCATACCTGCCCTGTATCTTTGGTATTATTCCCTTTACAGGTAAGAAATGGATACTCAGGCTGTGGCCCTAAAGCAGCTTGTTAAGCAAAAATAAAGTATCAGTGTGGAAGGGCTATGATGCAGAAAAGGAGGATCTTAATTTCTTCCTTGGTTCGACACCGCTACTTCAGAGAACTCAAAGAGCCAAGTGCTGTGTGTTCCCAAGGCATCCGGGTGATAGCCTGCTACACGTCCTAATGTTGCTGTTGTGCTCTCGCACACCAGGCAATGCTCATTATCATCAGCAAACAGATAAGCAGCAATGAAAGTCAGACAACATTTTACTAAACAAAACTTATCATTTTGGCCTGACACCTAGATGAAAGGCCACTTGCAGAGCTGTAAGAACTCATTTGGTGATAAAAACGAAATATAAGTTGTACACAGAAGTATTTTTCCTCCAGCCCTCTGGAGGAAGGGGACACGCACTGCCGTCACCTCAAGGTATCTGACAAGAACCTTCTTGATTTATCCATATTTGTACAGATTTCCTTCAGGAGCTCTTTGAAGCCTAATTCTTATCTGGTAAACTAATTCCATGAACTATTTTACATGTGCAGTGTCATGTATTACAGTATTTACTTTTTTGAAAGAAAATTAATATTCTTGACAATACATAAAACACTTCAGCTAAAAATGTACTAAAAATAGATAACACGTGCCTTTGCTAGATGACTAAAAAAGAAAGCAGGAAGTACTTCTGTGATTCCTAAACTTCAAAGTCTCACTCTGCTTACATACACTGCTGAATGAGAATAATATCATTAAAATGTTGAACGTCATCAGGCTCAAAAAAAAAAAAAAAAAGAATCACGATCATGACAGACTTAAAATACAAATCCAGAAAGAGATATGACAGATGCATTTAATAAACAGAATAAGTTAATTCTAAATAAAGCCAATACTCTTCCTCCTCATGCTAGCTAGGTATTTTAACACTCAGCTATACTACAGATTGATAGGTATAGTTCATACAAGGTAAGAAAAAAAATAAAGAAAATAAAAATATTACTGACAATTGCTTGACTCACCAAATTCGTAATAGAACACATGCAGGGAAGAACAAAATAATTTGAATGTAGATTGCATGGCATTTGCAGAACAGCTTGCCACAATTACTTCCTCTTTCTCCCTAAATAGACCATCCTTTCTAAGTCTTTTATTTCTGTCATTCTATTCCTTAATTTAAAAGCAGCAATGCTTTTTGTAAATAAAACTGTACATAATATTAAAAAGAAAAGTTGGCCAGCTTTGCTCACCCACCCGCTTTGCTCTCCCAAGGCATGGGGCAGATAGGGCTGCTGGCTCCTGCAGGCAGCCGGAGGGGAGTAGTAGAGGAGGCAGCATCCTGGCCGATAAATCCATTTCACCTGGGGCACAACAACATGTACCTTGAACGGCCAATCTCAAAAGCCTTCCATGCTTTTGAGGCCCATCCTTCCTTGGAGCTCTCTTGTCTTACAGTATTTCTGTAACACCAACATCCATACCTCCCAACCTCACCACCTTAAGAAATTGCTCTAACTGCCACTCTGTGATCCTCTTCTACCTGCAGACGGCCTCCTAGCCAGGGGTGTCACCCAGCCCAGGAGCAGCAGCAGCCCCAGCACGCACCCCAGCTTCATGCACTGTCCGCTGCTCCTAGCTGTCAGTGTGATTAAGGGTGCCCAGCATCTCATGGTCCTGGGCATCTTAAAAACAGTGGCCTCTCTCCAAAATTCAGGCTAGTCATTACAGCACATCAGACATGTTTTGTGATGCCAATAAAGAAGTCACAGTCTTGTACACAACAGCAAAAATTACCTCACACACACCTACAGACACACAATCTCTGCAGAATCTTGTGGGTATATGTAAAGGAACAAATGCTTCAAGAATAAGGGTGATTTATGTAAGATCATCCAATGGCACTCTCCTTCATTTTAGACCTGGCCTTCAAAAGAAACTCTATACAATTTCACTTTTTTTTTTTTTTTTCTGCCTCATTTCTAAAGGAGGGTAGTCTTTTTACTGCGCTCATGACTCACAGACTTCCAAGGCTGTTACTTACAATAAAGTCTCTCCTCCACTTAGGATGCTTCCACCTGAGCTCATCAACCGTGGGGTTTGTCAGTGCTGTCCTGCTATATACTCATAACCTAGCTGGTTTCACTGGGGTTTAGAAGAGCAAATGTTAATACATAGTACATTTTGGTTGGCTGAGGTACTGTGTACCCATATTTACTCTCCTGTGTATTAACAGCAAAGGAGCAACTCTTTGCATTAAATTCAATGCAAGTTCTACCTTGTCTGTGAGACTAAGCAGATAAAAACAATAGCAAAAATAGCAGCAGCTATTATAGCAGCTCCTCCAAAAGAAATAGCTCACAAGCCAATGTGTTTAGCACCAAAAAGAAACTTCTCTAGAAAAATTTCTCTTGAAACATAGCCTGGCCTTGCCTTTTTTTTTATTTTTATTTTTATTTTTATTTTTATTTTTA
>JAVCKT010097943.1:0-11185 GCA_032273925.1 Rhynchotus rufescens
CCATCCCTCCCTCCGTCCGTCCCTCCGTCCGTCCTTCCTTCCTTCCTTCCTTCCTTCCTTCCTTCCTTCCTTCCTTCCTTCCTTCCTTCGTTTTCATTATTTTTTAAGAACAACTGGCAGCAAGCTGAAGCACTTTCAAGGGTGGTGAGCATCAGAAAATTTGAAAAGCTTCAACTGGCCACATGCCACCAATTTTAATCTAGGAAAACATGCATGTCAGGGAAGTCTATAGAAGCAAAGATTTTTACTTGGGGAAATTCTTGTGAAATACTGTTTCAGATAAATATAAGTGTCAAAGTAGAGACCCATTCTTTTAAGAGAATGCCGGCAGAAGAACTAAGACAGTGCAACACGCAGCCAGGCATTTCAGTGTCCATTCAAAACATCCACTGACCTAACTGGATAGGAAAAGAAATGGAACATTTTTGATGCATACACACCAGAAGGAGAACAAAATCTCTCTAATATTTTTCAAAGGGAAAAAATGTTTACATTTAAAACACTTTTTTAACAAAAAAGCATTTTAAGAAACACTTGAGAGTATCTAAGCTTGTTAGTTACTTTATGAAACCTTTAGGCCTCTAAAAGTTACCCCAAAATTTGAAATCTACTAAGAAGAATTTCTGTTTTTCTGACACCATAAATACCAACACCTGGAACCTTATTTTCCAATTACTTCCACAGAAATGGAAGAAAGTATCACATTTTAAGCATGTATACTGGCACTCACTTAAAAAAAAAAAGAAAAAAAAAAGCCCTGCGAAATAGCAATCAAATGAAATTATATAATACATAAAGGGAATTTTGTGAGGCATGGCCAGATTAAATCTTTCTTATCACAAACAAAGCAAAACACAGGCTTATAGTGTGTTATAATATTTTTGTCTTTGAAAAGGTTAATTGTGCCGTAGAATCTTGACAAGAAGAGGCTAATGGAAACCTGAACACCAACATTTTCAAGTCATGCAAATGCCCCGAATTGGTAGCAACTTCAAAAAAAAAGAAAAAAAAAAACAGAATTCACATAGATGTGCATTTTACTACACCAGTGAATTGAAATATGTAATTGGAGATTGTAAGTATGGAAGATGAATTGGCCTAGAGCTTCCAGAGCAGAGACACGATATTAATTAACTTTACCTTAATTCCTAAAAGCGACAGGCAGTCTTAGTACCTCCCCAACACACTAAACACATGCTGTATGCAGCTAGGTGAAAATACTGATGATAAAGAGAGCAGTACGACACAGCATGCACCAAATATAGGTATATATATGGGCAAATAAATGATAAAAAAAGTTGCATTTTGCTACTGTAAGACGACAACTGGTGGTTACAACCATATCCTGAATATTGAATTCCTGTCTGTTTTATACCTCACACATGATAATTTTATTAGCAGAGATCAATAACAGCTCTGTGTTTGACTGTAATTATTAACGTGTAACCACAACATTCTGTCCATACAGCCACATCCATCTTTATAAATATGGAGCATCTTCTTATACAAAAATATTCTGCTGAGGCAGTTTACTGTAGAAATATATTTTGCTCTTGAAAGCCAAACAATTTTAAGGCTTTAGAACAAAATGAACAGTTCAGCAGCTTCAACCTCAACATCAAAACTGGATTATTTCATAAATCAAAGTCTTGAGGCTTTACACCACAGACCGATAATAAACTAGCACACAAAAATAAGAAAACATACGGCAGGGGCAGTATTGACACCCGCCATGGGGAAAGGCCTGTATACGAAACGGAACTGGAAGAAAACAGGAAGGGATGATCAGAGAGTTGCAGTAAAGCTGCAACCTACTGAATTCCAACACTGGGAATTCGCCCTCCCCCAAATATTTTCGCTTATTTCTATACGAGATCTTTAAGAACGTAATTATTTGTAAAAATAATTTTTAAAAAGCATGCAAACTTTTTTTAGAGGTTTTGACAACAGAATTTGGACGTTATTTTTGTTCTGCTTTCTAAATCCTAATGCACTGAAAGAATTAGCTCGCTGTGGTGCACATGCTCTCTTCACCTCCTCAGTCAGGGGCCAGGCCAGTTCGCTACTCCCCCTCATCAGCTGCATTACACAAAACCCAACAATCTCACACAAGTGTCTCCTCCTGCAGGCAGCACCCTCCCTATCCACTAACAGGCTCTGCTTGGAACTGCAGATGAGCCAGAGGATGGGCGACTCTTACATTCCAGTAGTTTGCTGGCTTCTTTATGCCTAAGAAAATCTGTGAAATAATACATATGCAAAGACTTACACAGGTCAGTAGCACTGCAGCTGTGTCCTTAACTCTAAGCACATGGATAAACTTCCAGCAGTGCTGGGATTTTCTGCTCATGTGGCTACACCATTAAAATGGGCCAACAATCTGTCATTTTACTTGATTTTTGTGTATGTTCTTCCTTGAACTATTTTTATGTCGATGACAGTATTAACATAAAAATACATAAAAGGAGTAGGGCAATTAGTTATAAGCACACAGTGTGGCCAAGAGCTTCCTCCTTCTTAAGGATGAGGCCGGCAGCCACTGTTTTCTTCTTTTCCTCCTCTCCTGCTCCTCCTCATCCACCCTGCACAGACACTTGCCTCCCTGTTGGCTCCTCCGCTGTCCTGGCTGCTGCCCCTTGGCCAGCTGGCTCCCACCCGGTGCTGCTGCCCGTCCTTTTTGCCCTCTCCCACCTCTGTGGCCACAGTCCAGTCCCCATGTCTGTGCCCCTTTCTGGGCCCTTCTCGCTCTCTCCACCAAGGTGGTGGCTGCTTCCTCCCCATGTCAGACACAGCTCTATCTGGATCGACTACGGCATAACTTTGGGAACGTAGCGCCAGCCCCCCCGGCTCCCCCAGAGCCACATGCTTCTCTCCCAAAGCGTCCAGGTGCACAACCTGCAACTAGGAAAACCCCTGTGGGCAGCCCAAGCAAATACTAATGTGGGCCCACTCTGCCCATTGCGCCCACCACCCCTCCAAAAGCCTCCTGGAAGACAACACACCTGAGCATGAGCTCTAATATCGCCAGGCCACTCATTTAATAGTGAGTTGCAGGGTACTTGCAGAATATCTGGCAGCTTTAAGATGCAAAACAAATGCATCCTGTGAAAGTCAGGAATGATGAAAAATTCAGTCTCTTTCCCAAGCAAAAATGTTTAAAAAACAACATGAGAGGATATCAATCTATCTGCCAACTGAGTCTGTTAAAATAAACAAAGATGTGGTCTTTTTATCATGCTCATTCTAATAATATAACCACTTAAACAACTTTTTAAGTCTGAATATAGCAAAATTTTAACAGCTATCCTTTCTGGTAAACAGCAAACACAGCAAGTAACCACATTATTACCACATTATTGAATTTTTTTTCCCCTTGAGTATGCCCAAAGATTTAACTGAATCTTTGAATAGTCACCTTGAAATGAACAGTTACCAGATCCTATCTTTTTTTTTTCTTCAGTAAATATGATAGAAAGAAATCTTATCTAACTATTCTCTTGGTGCATATTGAACAAAGACCTTTTTAAATTTACTAGAAGATACAATAAGATTCTGCCAGTATATCAGATCATGACTAGATTTAGGATGGAGACCATTCTCGTGTCTAATTTGTGCTAAGTGCTCTGCAGTTTCTGATAATGCTCTTCAAAAGATTTGCTCTAAGATGCTCTTCAAAAGAGGGCATCTTATAAGTTGACTAAGCAAAAGAGAACTAAAGAATGTTCCAATGCCTAGATGGAGTATAAAGATTCAGATTTAAAATCTACTAACATGTTTATAAAATATTCTAGACCATTTTATTTACATTCACACACAGAATATTAGTATACCTAACGATCACATCTCTACCTATATATAAGAAATTTTAGTACTGAAAATGATTTAAGTCCACTACCTGATCTCTGCAAAGTGAATGCTACTCACGAAGCTTTGCAGTTGTAATTTTTTTAGGGTAAAAACGTCAAGTCAAAAAACTTCAGTCAGAAGTCACACTATATGAAATCACCAGAAATACAGAGACATGAAGCAGAGATATATTTTCCTTCTTACTAAAAAGAATCCCAGACATTCAGCATAATTCAATAAAGAACAAACATTCCTAATACAAATTTCAAACAATTCTATGTGCTCACATATTTATATATACACATGAACATAAATTCTGTCATGAGAAATTTTTGTAAATTTAGAATCCATTTCAAAACAATACATACTAGTAATCACTTCTTGCAAAATTAAAGGCAAACATATTATTTATACATGAAAAAAAGTTTAGTAAAAATATTGTCATAATATTAAAAAATGTCTTCGTATTACTCTCAAGTAACTTTAACTGCTATTCCAAAGTAACAAAAAATTGTGCTGGTCTGCAAAAAACATAATTGTGGGTTGTCTGGTGAAAAAACAGAAGCAGTTAACAAGCAAAAATGAAATGCAATCTGTTTTGTGATTTTAACCCACAGAAGGATTTAGAAGTCCTGTAAAAGACTGTCCTTTCTTAAACTCAGTCTGTATGGAGAATTTGTTGCCTCTGGCCTGGAGACAAACACTACAAACACTGCTAGAAGTTTTTAATTACTGGAATGTCCACATTTCCAGAAACAGATTAAAGAACATATAGTACCAATATTGTGACTAGAGATATCAGTTCAAGGGGGAATTTGTGACTTTGATACAGAATCAACTACATGCTATATTATCTCAGACATTGATTTGATAAGTAGCTAAGATCAGTAGACCTGAGTGCAGAAAGTGACCTTGAACTGAACAACTATGAAGTATTTTAGATTAAACTAGAGGATAAACAAAACCCAGTCTTAAATAAAATATTATCATTTCAAAAGGAGAAGAAAAAATAAAGCATCTATAGCAATTCCTCTAAAATGTGGAAGACACTAAATTTAGCACATTCATATGAGTTTACCTGGAAACAGTATCTTAATCAAATGGAAAAATAGTATGGAGTTGTGGGAGAACTGCTGGAGAAGCTTCTGACCTGACCAGACACATGGCTATGCCAAGAGACTACTCTGATCAATTCTTGCCTAATCAAGAAGTATATTTCATCATCATCATCATCATGGTAAAATGAAACTAGACAAGAATAACTTTGTGCATAGGAAAACAATAAAAAGAATTCCTAAAATGTAAAAATGTAAAATCTTGAAGAGAATATTTAAAGAAAATTGAAGAAGAAATAAAAATCCATCTGTTCCATGAGAACTTTTTTTTCTATGTAATGAGAATAGAATTTTATGTTAAAATTTCCTATTTTGCTTCATAAGTTGCAGAACATTATAAATATGATCGCTGCACTATAGGACATAACTTTTAAAAAAAAAAAAAAACCACTTAGCCTTACCATAACAGACAAAAGGTAAGAAACGTACAGTCCCATTCTCACTAGCAACACTTCCTCATATGCAGGAACATGCTAGTTACATTTGCCAATGATCAACAATCAGTATAGAGAGAGTTTAATATAACATACAGAAAGAACAAGATAACTTTAAGCACTAGAGTAATACAACAGATGAGATCAGATATTAGTCTTTGTCCCCCTTACATGCTGCAGAATTCCAAATATCTAAACCTGACAGCGTAAGACCTCGAAATAAAGCAAAAAAAAATATTAATATGTTAATATTAATAGTATGAGCTCCTAATGTAACAGTGCCTGTAAATGACAAATATAATCCAACAGCACTGGACAGTAAAAACAGGAAAGGATTAGTAGTACAAAAAATTCCTAATCTCATTTATAAATGAATTCTTAATTCACAAGAGGAACCATATTATATGACAACTTAAAATAGCATATTGGTGCTGCTGCATATTATGAAAACTACTAATACATGCTCTGTTCCTACAGGGATATTCTCCCTTTGGGCTGAGGATGGTAAAGCAGGCAGCACTTAGAATAGAAATATGAGATACTCATCAGCCTATAAAAACTGAGTTGAAGAGTCACTCACGTTGTTGCAGGAAGAACCAAGCAGAAAAACAAGGAAAATACGATTATCTTCAATAGGTCCTCTATAGCAAATTCCTGGGTAAATTGATTAAAAATCTGTGCATTTTTTCAAAAAAGTAACCATTAGTGGATAATTATGTATTATTATTTACTACACTGCCCTAAATGGTGTTTTATTCTTTTATTAAAGGAATTATACTTCCTTTAATATTCCTATTGAAGGAATAAGACTGTGCAAAAAAATCACTTCTTAATTCTTCTTAAAAAATATATTCAAGTCCTAACACTGCTGCTACCAAAAGGTGAAAACTTAACTGTGTGAAAATCAATCCCAGCTCCACCAGAGATCTTTGTATCTTTTTTTATCTCGATTTCTGAACTTCATTTTCCTATACCTTATGATAGACCTCAATCTCTTTTCTCAAACCAAAGACCCTATGTATCTCTCTTCTGCAATATTACTGCATCTTATTTCTGCCTCTCCTCTCTGCTCATAATTACAGAAGCCTTTGTATCCTTCTTTTTTGATGCTCCCCAAAGCACCTCACTGAACTTCCATATGGAGACACTAAGGAAGGGGAGCCAGATGAACATCAGGCAGCACTCATCTGTTTCGGGCCCTTATTGATGGGCTGGCTAAGGACCTATAGCAAGCAGCAAACAGGCAACTGTTTTTCCAGCACCAAATGCATATGTCATGGGCACAATACTCCTCTTTAACAACACTTCATTTGAGCTTTGTCAATGGTCCTGTACAAAAATGCCATCCATGCCTAACATTAACCTGGCAGGCAGGCATATTTCACAACTACATTAAGAACGATGATGCCCTGAAGATGTTTCAGTCGGGTGACCTAAGTAAAACTGCATCACATAGATGCATACATGGGCTCTCTCGCACACACAAACACACACAGAGGAAATTATTCTTTCAAAAACCAGTACTGAAAAAAACACCACCTTATGAGACAAGATAGTGTCTATGTAAAGATTTTTTCAAGAAAATACAAGTAGGAAAATTTAACTACACCCCAAGTAATACAGCAAGGTGCAGGAAGGATGCATATCCAATCTTGGAATTCGAGTAGCTGTCTGAAGTTAAAAGTGCAAGACTTGCCAGGCTGGACTTCAGATGAAAGATATACCTAGGCTGTATATGAAGCTCCACAGGCAAGACTCCAGCCTCCAGGAAAGGGAAACTATGTACAAAAACGTATTTTTTCCCTTAACAAGAGAAGTTGTTCTGAATGAGTCTATGATAGCACTACTGGTTTAGTCCAGCTCCCAAAGCAGATGCTCTTTCACTTACAGGTGGATTTCTGACAATTTCAGATAATTTCAGCAGATATTGCTGGTTACACTGCAAGCAAAGACGCTAGAGCTGTGGATGGTCTTTGTAGGTTTCTAGAAAAGCAGCATGAATTTGTAGTGAGCTTTCTTGGTTTCTTCATTAAAGGCCACACTGTCAGGGGTAAATCATTCCCACTAGAATGTTCTGCTCTCAATTTTTTTATTTTTTTTTAGCAAAATATCTGAGAAGAAAGTATCCATAACTTTTTATTATGTGTACAAAAGTGGTAACAGAGGAAGACAAGAGACTAATATGAGCCTGTTGTTTACGGCCGTGATTAAGCAAAAATGGCTTTATGATCTGTTCTCTTGCTGTAAGTTTTCTTAAAAACATTGGCTTTTTGCACAGAAGTTGGGAAACTTGAGAAGGATTACTTAGGTATTGCAAACAGCATTCTACCAGCTAAGGAAACTTAGTCTTAAATTAAATTTAAGCTTCTGAAAAAAGGAAGTGTGAAATGAGTTCAGCAGAAATTTGTGAGCAAAGGAATAGCAGCTTTATTCTCACAAAGGACTATCTACATCATATCACAACTTCACTAATGAGCATAACTATTGAAAATAATTTATATCAAATTTGATATCAGTTCCTCTTTTGAGTGAACTATAAACACATGACAAAAACTTAACCTATGAATTCAACATTAGAGACATCAAAAATCCAAAAAAAAAAAAAAAATTACCAACAATGTCTATTACATTCCTGGAAAAAGAAACGTAATTCTGGGCAAAAAATAGTTCATGTAAACTTAAGATTCAAATAACTCATGCATAAATGTTATATTAGTCAGTAAATAAATAAAAAGAATTAGACAAATACTGGAAATTAAAGAACACACAATTGACATGGAGATGGTTTTATCTGCCATCAGGAATTCCTTGTTATTATTACAACAGTTTTCTTACTTCTGTATTTTTCCCGTTAATTCCCACCAATTACGTGGAGTCCTGAGCAGGTGTTCAGAGAGAGTGCTTGTCACTTCTTAGAAAGTTCCAGGCCTTTCTTAATTCCTTCACTCCTGCTTAAGAAGATTTTACTGATCTAGTCTTTTTCAGGGACAAATCATAGTGAGTTAACATTCTAAGAGAGACTTCTTAATTTAATTTTAAAGGAGAAAACTCTTCCTCCTTACAAGGACCAGAGGAACAGTGTTGAGACAGGATCCTTGTGTCAAGCTTCACTACCCATACCGATTGCCAGTAGCTGGGGTTCTAGGACAGTCTATGAAAAAGAAAAGGATCAGAGTTTGCTTTTAATCTGAAGCCTCTTCCACATGACTACCAGTGTCTTCAACCCTTGTAAATCTCATAGTTTTCCCCTGATGCTTGCTCTGGGCATATGTGCACATTCAGATCTGTAGATTAACGAGATTAGTCTTTAAACTTGAGTATTAGCAAGGTGCATTTGGAAGATCCAGTTAGGCAACTGTCCTCATTTAGCCTAATGAAATTGATCATCACTTTTTCTTTTGATTTGCTGAACTTATCAGAAAATTTAAAAGCATGCACAATGCAAGCTCCAAAATAGCAATTACTTGCAAGTATGCCATTCCTGGACGTAGGTACTGATAAATTAGCATAGTGCCTCTCTGTTAGGTTTCTATGTGGGAATTACTTAAGATAGGTAGTTTACATACTTGGCAAATAAAAAAAAAAAAGCCAATATTCTTTTCTTATGTGACTAGAAAAAATTTTTACATACTGTGAAGGCATCTCTGAATTCTCAAAATCAGGTATACGACAACACACTGACTATACCTACAATTCAAACCACAACTGTGGAAAAAAATACATATAATGGAAGTGATTCCTTCTCATTAACAAAAATCTTGATTCTGTCTGACCACTGATACCAAAGCTTGTTTGTTTCCCAGTGAAAATACCTGTGCATACCTGTGAAGTACCACACATAATATAAGGCCCTACAGATGAAAAGAGAAAATCATCTTGGATTCAGTTCCAATAACTGTTTTCATGGCAGAAGAATTGGACTTGAACACTTTTTTCTTGTAAGTTTTAAGTTTTATGTACATTCAAATTGTTATGGGAAAAGAAAAAGTAGTTTGCTTCGTGGATATGGAGAACATCTACATGCAGTCAACTAAATAAATGAGTTAGGTTCAGCAAATAACATGCAATAATTGCTCTATCTTCTTGATCATTTATTTTCAGTTTTGATACAGACTGATGCACACAAACAATTCTGTGTCTATTTTACAATTTCGATTTAATTCTGCTATGTTTTGAACGTTATGCACAGATAGATGTTTTCAAAAGGAATTAATCATGACAAACAATATAAAACAACTCTCTCTCAAACAACAACACTTGAGTCATTATCATAAGCCTGCCTGTACAGCTTTACATTTCAATTTAATTAGAACTGATGAACCATGGTTAAAAAAGTTAAAATACAAAGGATCTCAGTTCCTACTATCAGGAAAGGAGTGGAAAGGCATTCAATTTACCTTTAAAATTAAAAATATTTTCTTTAAATTAATCTTGGAAGGAAAATTTTCATTTTTTTCCAAGTTTCACAGCATGTTTAACTTCCATATGCATAGCTGCTTAGTAGCCTGAATTAGCTAGTCAGAATTCTAAAGTACAAATTCTCTGAAGTCATGTTTATGAAGACGTGTTTCAGTTTCACATTCTTTAACAAGTTTAATAAACTGAAAATATGAAGTCCTTATAATAAAATACAGCAGCCAGAATACTCATAAGAACAAAACCCCCCAAAAATGCAGACATTACATGGAGGAAAAGATGAAAGAGAAGACGAAAAGGGACTAAAACAAGAGAACAAAATACAAAGCTTAACAAACCTCAGAAGGCAAGAACAAGTATCATTTACTGAAGATCAAAAAAAGAGTGCAGAATACTTTATATTCTTTACAGCGTGGTATATTCCTAGATGAAAACTAATCTTAAAAATGTTAGCTTGCACTTTTATATAAAAGTCATTGATGACAGTGTAAGTTACTTAAAAGAATGAATGTGATCATTTGATGAAGAAAGAAAAAGTTACCAAAACTTCAATGAGTATTTCAGACCTCTCTCTGTATTATTAATACTCAAGGGAAAAAAGAACAATACAACTGAGTATTAATTTAGCAATCTTAGGAAGCAATTCTAAGCTTTACTGATGTTGTGGTATTGTTTCTGTTTCCCAGAATTCACATAGACTAGACTATAAAAAATCATCTTCTCAATCTTTTGCTTTATTTGGTCCTTGGTACTCTCTTCTTCAGGCCCAACAGACCAACTATGACCTGTATCCAAAATTATTTTGTAATTTTTAAAAATCCCAGGACATTCTCAGCTAAATTTAACTAGATGGTTAAATGGCATTTATAACTTAGAAAAATCACTCACTAAAATAGGGCCAACAGCACCATCTCTAACACCTCTCTCCTTCACGTGATCCTATTATCTAAAAAGGACTGTGTTAATGAATAAGCATCTAGAAATGTATGAGAAGTGTTTGAGAAGTATGAGATAATCTCAACAGTCAAATCTACTCTGCATACGTGTATAGCAGTCACTTGATGACAGGTTCTGGAACATACTTGCTAGACATTCATTTGTAGTATTAATTGGCTATTATTTATATATTGCACAAAATCTATCTCCTGAATCAAACAAATGAATTTTAAATTTATTCATTAAAAAGTTACAAAGTAAACTTTCTGCTTCACATTCCTCTATATAACACTGAATTTCAGAAGAAACAGAGGAAATAAACGACAGGAAAAATAAATCACATTCCCTCATAAGGGACTATTAAAAGCTAGAGTGGTTTTTGCAGTTTTTTTTTTTTTTTTAAAAAGCAATTATCCACTTAACTAATTCTTAACTTTG
>JAVCKT010097944.1:0-11184 GCA_032273925.1 Rhynchotus rufescens
CCCACCCTTGAGCAGATGACAGATCTAGTTTTGAGGATGGCTTTAAAAGTGATGTCATGGCTCAGGAAGGCGAGCTGAATCTTAATTATAAAAGAAAAGATTTCTAGATAATAAAGTTTAGATGTGCAGTCAAAAAACCAAAAACCAGTCACCATCAGAAAATACTACTAGATAATTCAGTTGAGTTTTAAATAATTGAGTAGGGAGCGCATGTATAGAGAGATAATTTTAAATCTACCTGACCTAATAAAGTCACATTTGCAAAATAATTCATATATTCCATTATTATTGACTTTTTCATTCCTATCATCTCTTTCCCAGTGCCTGGATCTTGAAACTTCATCACTAATTATTTCTTCCAAGTCCTTGATAGTGTTACATCACATAAGGCCCATAAATAGCACATCCTCTCACTCCTGGTTCTCCGTTTACAATTAGGTTTTAAGATCTATCAGCTAATTTTAATCCATTTAATGCATTCCAAGATGATCTGCATTGCTCTAATCTCGTAATCAAAATGTCATGTGGCATCAAACTAAATGCCTATGGAAGCTTATTACACCCATATTATTACCTTTATCAACCAGTCTTGCCATCTCATTTACAATTCAAAGATATAAATGTATTTAATAATGAAGTACCTCATGGTATATTGCATATAAACTAGATGCAAGAAGTGCGAAAGGGGACATTTAATTCATCTGTTTAGAGAAACTTACTATTTTGTGCTTGTCTTTCATGCTCTTCTACATTACTTCCAGCTAAGCTATGCGATAGAGAATATATGAGAGTGCAACTGAATTTCTCATATATTTTCCTCTTAAGCTATTGATATGAATATCCATACTTACAACCTTTAATTCTACTTTTAATCATTTTTGATTAAAAAAATTTTGGTGGTAGATGGGGTGTCGATGTGGTATAGATTTTTGAAGATGCCAGAGAAATTAGATGTAAATCAGACAAAAGAAAACAGAGCAGAAATGTTCAGAGTTCATCCATGCTGGTAAGTTAGAAATAAAACTTGCCAACTGAGTTGGAAGACTGATGACTTTTCCTTCTGAAAGTGTTATTTATTATTTTGTAAGCAGATAACAGATGCTTCTCTGGTTAAACTAGGAGGTTTCATTTACCTTTTATTAATCTGATTATTCAAAATATTTGATTATATATCTAGAAAAACATGATTGTCAGACCTGTTTTTTCATGATAGTGTTATATGATAATAATCCATAATGTTATTTCTGCTACTCCAATATGTACTGGTTATCTCAGTACTTTTAATTTGAGAATCCTACTTAAAGTAATGACGCACTATAACATGCCACTCCATAAGGTGTTTTACAAACATGCCACTCAATATAATTCACTGGAATAGAAGCTTTTTAGGAGGACAGGCTGGGAAGGTGAGAAGGTCCATTGGCCTTTATATGAGAGAGCAGCAGAACTGCATGGTGGTTTGCCTCAAGGCAGATGATGAGTCATTTGAAAGCTTGTGGGCTAGATTGCGTTAGGTCTACAGAGCACATGGGGAGACAGAAGTAGATGAGGATGAGTAGAAGATGAGATGAGCAGAAGATACAAGATTCAAGGAACTGGAAAAAGCCTCATGTTCACAGGCTCTGGACTTCATGGAGGACTTTAACCATCCTGATATCTCCAAGTAGGGTGATAAAGCAGGGCTCAAGGAATCCAGGAGATGTTGGAGTACACTGATAGTGACTTAAATTGTATAAAGGAAAAAGAAATGGACTGCAGACCACACTCAAGTAGATGAATACTCTATAGAAAATATGCATTTGCCTAAGCGTTCAATTAAATCAAGCCCGTACTTTTGCTGCAGATCTGACAGTTTTGATGATTCTTACTGTCCACTGTTTTATGTCCTAGAGGAGTTAGGAAGTGCCAAAAGTAGATTCCTTTAAGGTGAAACCAAACTGAAAAAAAATGTGCTCCAAGAGTGCATTTAGTACATCGAAACTGCAAATGCATGTAAGTCCAGGCTACAGTGGTGCAAAGCAACTACCCCAAATCTCTGTAATCACAGAATCACCGAGTGGTTGAGTTTGGAAGGGACCTCTAGAGATCATCTAGTCCAACCCCCCTGCTCAAGCAGGGACACCCAGAGCATAATATGAACAGCAAACCTTTAGAACTTATTATATCACTCTATTAATTCATATTTGTTTTAATTTCCTGATATAAACATACTTAAAGGTACCATACTTAAACATTCCCAGGACTACAGGCAGAAGATGTTAAGTTCAGACTGTCTTCCCTGATAAATCATGCATCTCAAGATTACTTCAATTTACTGATAAGTCTTTTGTTTGTACAACTGAAAATATAGCAGCATTTATATCACTGAGATAATTCATTCCCTATGAAGGAATAAGCTGAAAATCTAGGTGAGGAAGATAGTGAAATATTTGCTAAGAACTGTCAAGTCTGTCATAGTGGTAATGAAGGATAATGAGGGATCCTATCCCTCACTATCCTCACTATCAGAAAAATCACATATGAAGCAGTCTCTGCTCATCACAAAAATAACTGAACTCTGCCATTTCTAGTTAGCAAGTGAAATAAAAGTCAGAAGTCTTGACAGATCAGTATGTTGCTGTAACATATCTCAGCTCTACCAGGAGTTTCTGAGAAACTTATTTAATTCCTTGAGTTTTTTTATTGTGTCTGGTGTGTAAGATTGCCACCAGGTAACACTGGTCGGGACAATAGCAAGAACAGGTTTTATCTTGCAAAATAATGCTAAAGAGTTAAAAACCTATCTGATTTAATGAATAGTGTTGCATTCATGCCAGTAAGCAGAATCCAGAAAGATTCATCTATTTAAATAGATGGTGACGAAAACAACAGCTATATGAAATTTAAAAGGAAGCTTAAAAGGTAGCTTAGAAAAGTAGCTTCGGTGTAGTAAAGCAGTTTCATATGGTGATTCTTGTATATTGTTTACTACCCTTCCACCCAAGCTAAGTAGATTTCATTCTAAGGAATTTTTAGTTATAGTCTTTCTCAAAAAGTGTCACCTTTAGTGCATTCTTTAGAGCATGTTGAGAATATGAAGTTGCAGTCTTCATATCCGTTAGCTCAGCAGTACATTTTCCAGGAAAGCCACCAATGTGTTCCTTTTTAATATCATTTCTTGATTTCTTTTTTTCCTTTTTTTCTTTTACCTTTGATAATCTCTGTGCTTTTCCCACTGATTTTCCTTGTCTTTTTCTTTTATTCCACATCCTTCATTAATCATGCATTTCTCTGTATCTTTTTTTCTGGACATCTGATTCCTCAAGTACTTTCATCCCAATATCATCAGGTCTCCCATAAAAAAAATGCAAGGTTTTTTTTTTCTTGCTTGCATGTGTATTTACATTTAAAATGTTAATTGCTACGAATTATGCACGTACACTAATATTAAAGCAAGCATGTGTGTGCATGGAATTACACATACAGCTGTCGGCACATTCATACTTGCTTGCTGCAGAATTTCCAAAATTGATGCATGACAGTTCAGGGCTGTACCTGGTAAAATGTTGAAAATGGACCTAATAGTTTGGTTCTCCAGGTGGAATCCAAAAGCCTAATTTAGTTGTTTAGTTTCTCTGTATAGTACGTATTGAAAGATAACTACCTCTGTCTATCAACCAAAACCCAGAGCAAAAAAAGAAGCTAACTTAAACCAATATAAAACACTAAGCTCCAAAATGTGGTAATTCTGATCTTTAATCTAGAATGTAGATGCCTAATTTAAAGGAGGATGACTACACGAAGACATATCTGTATATCTCTAATATACCAATGCAGAATTCCTTCCTGATGTTAATTGTCTGTTTTAATTTAAAGAACAGCCACCAAAAAGCAATCATTTATAATATCATATTAAATTGCATTGTCTTGCCTTGTTGCATTCCCACCTGAAAAGCAATTACGTGTGTGAATCCTACAAGACTGAGAAAAGCAAGCGCTAAACTAAGGCCTCCCAGATTTTGATTGTGCGCTATGTCCACGATATAGACTCCAGCCCTAAGGCAGTTGCTGGATTTTAGCTGCTTTTTTGAGGTGTCTCAGTGATTTCTCTGTATCATCTGTATTTATCTGTATTTATCTGTATCATCTGTATTTATCTGTAGATTTATCTGTATTTTGAGGTGTCTCAGTGATTTCTCTGTTCTGTGGGCTAGGACTGCTGCCAGGCTTTGCTAGGATTTCAGTTACTCTTCTGCTGTCCTGTTGTGTTACAGGGACACTGCTCTTTAACTATCAGTCTAGGCTTTCCTGTTTTAATTTCTGACATCAGAGTGGCCATGCAAATCACAGTAGCTTTTTTCAATATTTTAACCTTTACAATATACTAATTTTCTTGTTTTTCAGGGCCTGAAGGAGCACTTTTTGAACACTCTGTAGAAACACCACTTGTGAAGGCAGAGGCTTTTAAACAACTTAGGTAAGAAATTCTACATAAAACAAATCTGATAAGTTTTGATGAGATAGAAGTCATTTATTTAGTGTTATATATATAACATATATATATGTTATATATAACATATATATAACATATAACATATATATAACATATTTATTATATATAAATATATAATATATATTTCTGGTTTTTGTTTGAAAATACACTTCCTTCCAAATTGAGATAATTGAGGTAATGGGAACAAGCTTACAGATTACAGGAAAACTGTTAATGCTCATAATTTTTCAATTTATATCGTATGAACTGAGGCCACATTCTCTCTATTCAGATTGAGAGCAGTATTACAAGCAATACTGGCCCAAGTGGCCTTCTGAATTACACATTCTAGCCCAAATGCTGAATTTCCAGAAACTCTACTTTATTGGAAATAAAGTGACGAGTGTGTTGGAACATCTCTTTTTATAGCTAAGTAGTGGAGACAGAGCAATACTCTGGTGTTACTGTGGCCAGTAACTCTCTTTTCTTTCCTTAATTTAAAGGAAACATATAGAGTCCTTTTCAATTTAATAGACTGCATTCAAGGCTCAACTAGAAAGAGGAAGAGAGGTGTTTGCTTTTACTTCCAAATAGTAGGGAAGAACTGTAATAATGATGAAGCCTGTACCTCAAAACTGAGCCAGCCCACCCCAACCAGCCCTCTCCTCCACTACATTTAAAATAATTTTGTTTAGTTTTGAATTCCTTTCCTGGAGTTCCTTTATACCTAGTTTGCCCTCATAAAATTCATTAAGGTTTTAGGTCTTAGAAACAGGATTTTCAATTTCAATGAGGGTCTGCCAAACATCTAAGTTGCACTTTTAAGTGCCTGCTTCCCCCAGCACCTCCTGGAAGGTGGCAGATTGAGGAAGATTCTTGGAGTAGTAAAGTTCTCAGGAATAATTTTACTGGGTTGTGATTTGGTCTCGGTGACATCAGTACTTAAAGTTAAGTTAGATACGTATTATCAGTATATGGGTACATTTGTCAGTGAATGCATATATTCTGCAACAGACATTAATTTCGCTTTTTTATGACTTCTCCCTCTCAGCTCTTTATGTAGGTTTACTTTATCCTTTTCATTGTCCATTCATAATATGATTTTCTTTTCCTATTGAAATACAAGTTTGTTAGGACTAAATTGGATAATAAGACAGGGAGAAAGATTTGAAGATTTTGTGAGCATATGGATAAGAATTATGATGGAAATCTAGAAAGATATACAGAAGACAATCATCAGGCTAAAAAGATTTTGCTAAATCATTATTTAATCATATTTGTGATACTAATGCTTACAGGCTAATTGCATAAAAGTACCGTTTGCCTAATTGGAGAAAGTGATTTTATTTGCATTCATTATGCAAATCAAAAGCCCAGTCAATCAGACTTGAATGACTTACATAACACAAAAATAGGTCTACAGTTGTGAATCAGTATTTTTAAAGCATCTCCTCTCCCTGACTAGGGAGTCGTTTTACAGCAGTATAATTCTTATGATCCCTAGTGTTAATTTGCTTGATATAAATTTCCACTCTGTTCCAAGCTGCCAATTTATCTCTGAAGTAATATCCTCTTTATTGAGAACTGCAGTGTGCAATGCTAACAAGTATAAATTTAGACAAAAACAGGAACATTGTCTTTTGTGGCCTGAGAAGACACACATTTTAGGATAGCGCATTTATCAACCCCTTGCCTCTCTAGCCAGAGTGCATCTGAGGCATGCCCACATCTACCCTCTTTTGAGATACCATCATCACTAATCTGGGAATTAGTGTAGTTGTGGAGACTGTAAATGCCTTCTGGGACTCCTTCCTAGGAGTTCTCCTTCCTAGCCTGCTACAGCTGGTTTGTTGTGGCAAAGACCTTGGTCTGCAAGGCTGCAGTGGTCCCCTGTCCCCCTGTTCAGGCAATAAAGAGGGTGAACACATGTTCCCAATATGTGCGTGGGCTGCAAACACTACACATGTGCTCTCCACATGGATCAGCACAGAGGACAATGTCTTTGGTGGCATCTGCATAAATATTAACATCCCTGCATGGGATGGCTCAGTACTCATCCCCCTCTCTGGCTGCTCAGTGTTGGAGCCTGTTAGTGTGATACACACTCACACAAAGTGTGAGTCTACATCTCCCCCAGGAGATAGTCAGGATTTAATAAGAATTTAAGATAGACTTTAGGAATCAAACAGAGGGCTCAATCAGACTAATGTGCTGACTATCGATCTGCCAGCCAGCCCTTTTTATCCTTTATTTCCTCTGCTTTCTTGTTTCTGCCTTATACTCTCCTTGATCTCTTGCTTTCAACAGCTTTGGTCCGTCCCCTAACGTCCCATAGCAAATTTTGCACCATTCAGAACTCTCTATTTGCAAATGCTCTTCCTCCTGCATGCTAATAAGTATTTTCCTGTAGACAATAACTCCCTTTACAGAGCTTTTCAGGAAGAGTTTATTCATGGACTCATCTTGATGGGTTTCACAGGAGGGATGATAGTGCAACCATTGCTTTCCTGGTCTTAGAGGTGGCCATTTCAATGTTCTTGGTTTCCAGTTTACTGAGTTCTAGCATTCCTCCATCTACCATCGTTCCTTTGGTTCAAGTAGCCCTTTTCTTCATGCAATTAACCTGTAACAAGCCACCTATGACCACCCTATTTCATGCCTTCTTGCCAGAGGAGGATTTCCGTGAAATCACAAGGCAAGTTTCTGCCCACTTTGCACACTACCTTCTACCTTCACAGAATCCATGAGCAATGTGGCTTATGTCCTTCTATAGCCTCTGCTCTTCAGAGGGGGTCATTTAACCCATTAAAAATCCAAATAATTTGTGTCTGCTGTTTGTAGGAGACAGAGCCATTTACATGGTTTCCACAGTTCCTTTTGCTGGTAGTGCAAAGACCAAAGATGCAAAAATTTCTGCTCCTGAACTATGGAGCTGGATACGTGACAGTGTCAGACTATTCTGTAGATTGCTGATTACAGCATACTCCACCAGAGTAAAAACTACCATGAAATCTTCATTAGTTGACTGTCTCAGCTACAGCAACCTTGCAGATGACCAACGAGAGCTCCATTCATACCTCTGCAGTTGCATGGTCACTGATCTAAGTTGTAATACTGAACTTGGTGGAGCAGCCAGTGAATTCTTTTTCACAGCTGGGCTGGGACCTACCTGCCCATAAGGCCAAGCCCTCATCCCTGGTGGGTTTCTGCTCGTAGCTATTTGCAGAACAAGTGAGTGTTGTGACCTACACATGAGGAATAGTTCTAGTTACTTAGAGCGCTTCTGTGTAATAAAGAAAAAAACAAATGTTCCAGGTAACTAACTAGAATTCTACAACATTGGCTCATATAGTGCCAAAGTAAAGTTTTATAATCCCATAAGTTGTTTTACAGTACAATTTAAAGTCATGTGAAAAAGGTAGTTACACTGAAAACATCTGTGATGTGCCAGATTTAATCATGTTCACTGATGCCTTGGTCTTTTTTAATTACTTTGAGTGCCAGCACATTATAAAATTAAGGTCATCCCAGAGACCACTTCTGAATTAACTCTGCTTACCCCTCTTTATCACAACTGTCAGTCTTGGGAGAAGCTGAGGTTTCTATTTTAGTCATACCTCAGTTCTGATCTTTAGTCTCCATTCTTTATAAATCTCTACCTTGAGTGGAGAAATAGGCAAAAATAGCTCGGTGTTTAAGATTGATAGAGCAGTAGTAAACAACCAACCAAGCTGTAATAACCAACCTCCAATGTTTTTGAATAGGTTATAGTAGTTGCTTTAAATTGTTCTTTTAATCTTTTAAAAATATCATTAAAGGTATGCAGTTTTATTCTCTTTTCAACAGAACATATAAATGCATTTCTCTTAGGACTTTATTTAATACAGCTCACATAAGATAAACCCTGTCAACCCGAACCTAGGAACTAGGTATTAAAATCTGGGTTTGCAACTGTGTTTGTGCACACGGATCACCCCAAAGTGGCATACACTGTACAAGTCCCTTGAACCCAGAAGCTCATAATTCAGCATCTGATGTCATTCACTGCAAATTTAGAACACAATGTGACACAAATTTAGAACATAGGGTACTTAAAAAAGAAAACAAAAGTAGGATGATAAATGTTTGCTTTAAATTAAAGGGAAGGAAAATATAGTGGAAAACATACTAGCTTTTCTCTTCACAAACGTCAATTTTTAAGAATGCCACATCGAAAGAAATGGGGCACATCAGGGACGTGCCAGTTATCCTGAGCATAAGACAAGCTGAAAACGAGAACAAAACTTGCATCTTCTTGGCTTATTCTTCATGTTTTCCTCATTATGTGTAAATCTGTTGATAATTCAGTACACACTTCTGTTATATTGCATTCTGATTCTTGCATATTCAGGCCACATTCTCACAAGAGAGTCCTAGAGGAGCTCTGTGCCCAGTGTAAAGAGGTATGTCTTAGATGCAATTTCAAAACTCCCTTCTCTGGGAACACGAACACTCATTCAAGATTCATTCATTTAAGTGGCAAGGGATGGTCCCACAGGATGCTGCACAGATGCCTTCTTCAGAGAGGCTGATGTCCCCAGAGCTCTGCCTGGGTTCACCACTGCTCCAGAAGTAGTTAAGATGGAACCAATCCCACCTCACTGAGACATCTCCTGCCAGATCTACCGCAGGGATATATGAGGGAAATATGATGATTCGTATCCACCAGATCTCTGCACCTTTTTATGGAAAGCAACGGATGTTGTTAGATAGTGATGTGTTTTATATTAATAAAAATCTAATATATATTGGATGAATTACGTCTTTGCAGTGCCTGTTTCTGTGTGTCACTGTGAAGATGCACTGGAAGGGATCAGCACTTCTTACCGTAGGCAACTACAGCTTGGAAGTCCTCACTTTGCTGCAGCTTTCTCTTTTGAGGAAGGAGATGATTCCATTCTATCTACCTAAAATCAAGGTCTTTGTTTCTAAATTGATAAAAACTCGCAATTCTCCTGTGTTCACCAAAAACTTTGGTAATAAATTTAAAATACAGTCTTAATGGCATAACTGTTTGCTGTCAGCAATGGAATGGAGAGTCTTGGGCGTTTTGGGTGTCTCTTTTGGGATCTGGAAGGAAATGTGCTTTCATGGCCCATGAAACTTAGGACCCAGTCTCTTTTCAACCCCCTTTTAACACCTTCTAAATCCTGCTGAGTGAATTTTCTCTTTAATGTGTTGATGAGACTGAGCATGGCTTACTTCAACCAGAAATAATATTTAAAAATATTATTAGCAAATGACACAATGCAGTGAAAAGGATGTATTTGCTTCCTTTCATTGCAAAATAATTCCTATAAAGACGTGCATTTTAACACACTTTGGATCTTCTAAAAAATTCAAGCCACACTCCAGCAGCTTGCAAACTTTAAACATACGGCTTCATTCTGAGTGTCATCGTGGATCTATTACTTAATGGAACTCAGTGATTATTTGTGACATAAATCCTGGATCTCTCTCTTCCACCACCATCATGTAATCCTGACTCCATTGATCCCAGTGGGACTTTGTAACTTCACACTCAGTTATTCCAGCTCAGCCAAACAAGCCCAGCTGTGTCGTGCCTGACAGCTCCTTCCTGAGACCTGGCACAGAGGGAAATACTCAACTGGCACCAACAACCTATTTTCCCCTCCAGGGTTGAGAACTCAGCTCTGAAGTGGCTGAGTTATGACATGCTCCTCGCCCTTACCACCAGACACATCTGGGAAGGGAAATCTAATAATACCTTCATACTCTGCAGAAAACTGGCTATAAAGATAACAAATGCCTTCAAAAAGTTATTTATTTTCCTTGATCTCACAGACTTCATTACAAGTTTGAGAGGGTACTTTGTAAGCTCAGCAACCATACTCTAATATCAACACTTTTATACCTTGTTGACATGAGATAAAGATTGTTGGTTTAAGCTTATTTTATTTTTTAAAAAAGGAAATCACTTGCTGAAGAGCAACCCTGCAGTGATGTTACACACACCATGAAAAAGACCCTTTTTTTGTTTTGCTGGTAATAGTCTTTTGGTAACAAGCACCAGTGCTTCACCCATTAGGACTGTCAGTGCATACACATATAAAAATGTCAAAAACATGAATGTGCCAAGAAAAGGCTCACACAAACAGCAGCGCCTGCTGTGCTCCTGTGAGATTCCTTCAAAATAGCTCTGCTGATATTGAAGTATTTGGGATGTTTCAATGGCTTTCAATGTGCATTTGTGTCAATTTTTAGAGGTTAGAGGTGTTATGAAATGGCTGCAAAGCCTAGTACGTTTTGAGACTTTGTCAAGTGGTTGGACCCAAAGTGATTGACCTTCCAAAATGACAGTTCCCTTACTGCATTTGAGTGTTAAGCAGGAAAGACTTGAATTCAAGAAAAAAAAAAGTGACTTTTTACGTACAGGTTAAAATAAACTACGTGATAATTTATAGTCTCTCAACTACAATAGAGCTATCGAAGATATTAAAAAAAATGCTGCAGATTAGCAAAAGAAGAGATGTTTTTCAGTACAGCTGCCAAACAATTTTTCTTTATCACAGTTCCTATGTATATAAGTACACAGCTCTGAACAGACACCCCATAGTATATAGCTCTGAATTAAACTGGACCCTATTCCTTTTCTTCTGATATCAAAAAACATTTCTGCATTTTCACAAGATGCTGGCAATTTTCTTTTTTAT
>JAVCKT010097945.1:0-11184 GCA_032273925.1 Rhynchotus rufescens
CCATAACTACTTTGAGGAAACAAATTGTTTTAATAAATATTTGCAGGAGATTAAAAATCAACAATTTGAAAAGATTTGGAGACAGAAAACCACAAGCAAAATAGGTATCTATTATTATCTGGGGGAAATCAGCATGCGTTTCTCATGTGACCTGTTAAAAATTTGAACCATCTTCTGTTTGCTAAAAACAATGCCTTTAGTAGAGACTTTTGAGCCAAATTAAATCATTTTACAAATCAGCAGTGATAAATGCTGTGACCCAATGACCCAGTTAAATAAGCTTTACAAAGCATTTTAGCTCTGATTACATTGCTATGACCTGAAACAATTTAAAACAGCTGGTGCATAATATTTTGTAGAGAACAGGTGTTTAACTGCATTTATTTTCTCAATATGATAGTTCTTAGATGTATCCAAAATAGTGCAGAAAACCACAGAAGTTAAACAGATGTAAGTTTTTAAGAACTTTAAGTGATTTTATAAACAAAATTATTTAACTTTTTCTACTTGCCAAAGGATCAGTTATTCATTCAATCTTTTTATAGTTTTTTTTCTCCTATTTGAATTTTATTGAAAGCTAGCAGTATTCAAGTTAGCCTATCTCTCTTAGAATAAACTGTGCTCATATGCAATACAATGTAAGACTGAAATGTGCAGGAGTGATTTCCACAGAGGTATGGTCAAAATGATAGAACCTGAAATAGAACAGGGGAGTGAGTACAATAAACAAAGAATCCTAATTTCCAGAACCAGACTTTAAATAATAATTCTACACCATCATTTGCTTAAAGTGATAATAGAAATGATGGTATTGCATCATTGTTTGTGCTCTAGATGTATATTGCCAGCTTTGCAAATGTGAAAGGTACCAGTTTGAATACACAGAGACTTGAAAGCTGCAGTACAGAGAACAGATACAGTGTGGGTATCCCAGTGAGCAATTCCACAGAGGACCACCATGTCAAAAAGACTTTTCCAGATATCCTGGTTTCAGGGAGGCTTTTACTAGCATGTGCCCTCTGCAGTGCCCTCCTCCTTGACGTCTGCACAGTCTGACAGTGCCACGTGTCCCCTTCCCACTGTGCATTCTCCACGACAGTGATTTCACTGCAAGCCTTATGTCCTTAGTGTTTTTATTAAATTCCCAGGCCCCAAAGGCAAAGGCACGTGGCTATGTGAAAAATCTCTGCTTCTTTCTCTGTAAAAGAAACTTCTATTTTTTTTTTTCCAGAAGAGAAACGTAGCCTAGAAGCATCTCTAAGATCTTCGTCTTGAAGATATATTCTGCTTTTTGAAAAAGCGTATTTACACTGCTGTCACATCACACTACTGTGATAGCATGTGGGTTACAGGTTCATATGCTCTCAAAATTGCTTAAAAGGATCCTCTTCTCTCAGCTAAACATAAATAGAGGTCTCAGACCCCCTGGCTTCCAACCTGTCACATTTAAACACATGGGTAGCAGCCCAGCACTGCAATAGTGTTAGACACCTGACCCTGAGTCAAAGAAGCATCTTGGAAGAGAGGGAGCAGGTTTCCTCCTGCACATAGGAGTTTTCTTTGTAAACTCCTTAGGATCAGGGGGATTACAACATGCACCAAACCTGTCTGCATCTCCCTCCAAACTTGCTAAGCCCTGGGGATGTGGAGAGGAATGGAAGACATCACTAAGGCTCTCTGCAGAAAGGATGCGACTCCTTCATGCACCAAAACTATAAAGTGCACGTGTAAGGTCAGGACTGAGAAGTACCTTTCACTGTATCTGTTAAAATTCTGCCAACACAGAGCCACACAAGCGAGCACAAGTGTTTCATATTTTTGGAGAGAAGAGATGGAGAGAAAGAATAATTGTCCACAGTACTCGAATTTTACAAATGGCCCTCAAGGAAGACTCTTAATCCCAGCCCTACAGCCCATATCCCCTACTCTGCCTGGAAACAAGGGAAGGTTGCAGGCTCATGACAACGGCTCACTGAAAAAGTAAGCTACAACAGAGGGGCCAGAAGAAGGTAAATTCACAACTCATCTTCGTCATCTTGGTCATCTTTTGCCTGACACCTATGATGATGAGTCAAGAATTTGATATGTGAAGATGACACTGTTTCCAGCCGGTATTCCCAATTCCTTACTTTTTTTCTTCCCTTGAGATAGCAGAGATCCTAGAGCACCTGAGCTGCAGTCCTTGTCCTGCAGACACTGCTACAAGGTTTCTACAGTGGGATTCAGACAAGACCAGTGGCTGTTAAAATTTATCTTCAGGGCTGAAAAACTTCATTTATATCACATTCTTGATCCACTGTCAGGTTAGGTGAGCCTACTTTCATTTGCACCCAAGTAATTTCGGAAAATGTGAAATTTCTGGTAAAAGTCACCTGGTAAAAATCTCTGGTAAAAGTCACCTCCAATCAAGCTGCTAGTGCCTGTGGTGCAATATCACACTAATAATTCATTAATGAAACCCACCTTTATCTTAACAGCTTTCATTTTTAAACAGTGTGGCAACTGCTGCTGTTTGCCTACAGAAGGAAAGATGCGCTAAGAATGAGTAATTTATCAGTTTAAATAGCCATGGAATAAATTGTGCTTTAAAATATTTATAAAATGCTACTAGAGGTCCATTTAGAAATTTTTAGAGCAAAACATCTATCAAATTATACTCATGCTGCTCAAAAGTGGATTAAAAATAGCGTTCAATTATACATGTATACATATCTAAACTGCACATACAAATTGTTTATTTAAAGTTGGAAATTCTGAAAACGGAAATAATTTGCACAAGGTGCTTGAATATATTTTTATATATGGTACATTAGTGCTAGGGCTGTGCAGTACTACTCCATATATTCACCCCTCTAATGAGCTTATTTTAGTATTGTTTTAGCAGAAAGAGATGTGTGGGAGCTGTCAGGGTAGGTTTTCAGGTGGAATTTCAGACTCTGAGACAGCTGGCAGAAGAACAGTGGAAAATGTTTTTCCCTTGCATAATCAATCAAGAATCCAAGCTACGAAATCCCCGTTTCCTGACCTGTATGTCCCAAACCACATGCTGCTTTCCTAAAAGTGCAACTGCTAATGGGTTCCCTGTGGGTGGAGGGCATTTACACTACACATGGGATATTTTTCACATTACAAAAAACAGATGCTTGACATACAAATGACCTCCTATAAGGTAAGCACAGGCAATCGTGTGTTACTGCAGCAGAGTAGTTCACTGAAATAGTTTTGGGTGTGAAAGTAAGAGATATTCCTCTTCCTGGGCTGAGATAAAGCTAGGATAAGTAGTCAAATAGTACTGCTAATCAAAGAGTTTAGTGTGCTAGATTTTCTCTAAAAAATACGAGGCCATTTCAAAGTCCATCAAGTACTCAGACTAAGGAATTCTCTGGAAACACTTTGAAAAATCTCCTTTAGCAAATTTTGCAGCCGAAAAGGATAGTGCTTATGGTCTCATAGCATGAGTGCCTGCTCTTGTATGGAATCAGGTGGGTTGTTATTCCCCACCAGCTGGTCAAACTGTTGCCAAAGGACAGATTTTTCCTGCTGGAACTGGTTCCTGACTGGATTGGGCTTGAGCACTTGTGTCTCACAGCATGCTGCGAGAAGCCGCTGTGCCCAGCGTCCTTGCTTATGTACAGCCTTCCGTTCCTTTGCACTCATGAAAAAGTAGCTGACTAGGGAAAAAAGAGGAAGAAAAGATCCTTTAAGAATACTTGTGATACTCCATGTGATGGACAGCATCTGCTTTTTCTGTTTACAATTTATTGTGTATTTTCTGCCCGATAATGAGGTATGGCTGGGTAGCAAAGGCTGCTCCTCTTGGACTGGGAGAGGAAGATACGATCTTCCCTTGAAACATCTTTCAGGGGTCTCTCTATGGAGAGATTTCTACAGAGAGACCTGACACGAGGAGTGACCAGGGACACCAAACTCAGAGACACCAAAAGATCCTGTGGAAAGCAAGAAGGCAGTGTGAAAACTGATACAGCTTGGGGAAATTGCTGGACTGAGCAAGGCTGGAGGTCAGTCCACCTGAAGGAACAATGAACCCAGCTGCAAGGAGCAATGAACAAGAGGATGTTTCTATTCATGTCATGTTGTTCAAACCCATCTTACCAGGGCTGGCAGAGCTCCTTGTGCCTAGTTCTAATGGCCTTAATTTAGTGACCCAAGACCCTTTGAAGGACTGTAACAGAAGTTACAGGCAGCACACTGGCAAATCAACGGCTCTCCCATCTGCAAGCTCCTTCAGAATGACCTGACTTCATGGAACCTGCTAAAACTGAGATTAAGAATAATGAGTTGGTAGGATATACTAGATGGATAACTGTCTGAACCCACGAGTTTATCTGTATTTAATCTAATAAAGTGAACAAGTGTTTGAAGCTATGTAATACTTGGTGATCTGAATACATCTTCAGATGGTCTTTTATAAGAAGGAATTACGAAGAATGTTGTCTGAGATCAAAAAACAGTGCTAGCCAGGCAGGACACAGATGAAGGTAATATTTGATATTGTAGACCATATATATGCTAGGCAAAGCATAGCATAGTTGTTAGGAATCAAGTTCTGATCATCAGAATCCTAATCTCTGAGAGAATCCCTGGCTTATCAGTAGCTGGGCAAGATCAATAGCCTAAAGTTTTATGAGTGTTAACAAACTTTTCTTTTGATCTTACATGACCCAGTTTCATGATAGGTTTTGTGCCATGTAGCCATCCAGCAGACCAAACTGCACCACAACCACAGAGCTCGCATGACCAATGGCTCCTTGGTGGAAGCATTCATTTGGGTCTTCAGCTTATAGTGAACTTTTAATTTCATATGAAACTTGTACAAACTGGGATGACTTCTACCCTTAGTGCAGTTCAAAATAGAGGAGAGATGGGCAAAGTGCAATGTTGTCTTACACAAGTTTTGTTTCCTTAGGAAATGAGAAGAAAAAAAGAAAGACATAGAACCTGAACACCTCATACTCTGAGATATCATTAAGAAGTGGAGCATCTCCTGAAGCAATGCCGTGGGACTCAAGAGAGACCTCCTTGCTGTTGCTGTCAAAATGACTGTAATGATAATGGAAAGGAAGACTGGGCTTAGGTTTTCTGAGCTATGGGAAGACGTTTTAATGCTGTATGAGCACTCCAGCTGCAGCAGGAGCACAGGCCTAAACAGGACACTTGACAATAAATTCAGCTGTCGTGCATTTATTACTAAAGAACAATTTATAAGAAATATATTATTAATTTAAATGCCATGAATCAGTCAAAAGCTAAGACTTTGAGTGGATTACTGAAATGGGAGTGCTTTCAGGCTCTACTTAATACATGTCTTATTAATTTAAAGCCTCATGATTGCCTTCAATGTGATTATGAGCTGAAATCAACCTCCGCTGTATTTGTCAAAGCTATTGCTAAACTCTGTATGTGATGGAACAATTATTTCTGAAAGCCTGTTTTTTTCAGAAGGTAAATACATGAATCTTATTCAGATTACTTGAGCCTCAAGGCCTGGACTCCCAGAGGACTCATTCCACAAAACCAGGACCACCCAGCATCCCAAAATACTTGCAAACACACACGCGCATGCATACAAAGAACTTGCAGAGTCATATTTTTCAGCTGCTACCCAAAAGCAGAACGTTGTCCCTTAAGACATGGGGAAGATCAGCTGCCCAGTTCTGTTTCATGGTGCCACTCCAAAGTGCAGAGGAGACAGTGTGCATTTGGGGTCCTTTGCTTTGGGGAGATCACCATGGGGCTTAGAGCAAAAAACACAAGTTAATATCACATCTATTGCAGTGTGCATGTGCATGGGAGAAACTAGGCATGCGGAGGGCAAGGTGTTCTTAGGTGTTCCCTGAGGATGCTTGTCCACTGGCAAGAGCTAGAGCCACCAGCAGGCTGCTGCGAAGTTCACCAAGGCCATGGTGTAGACAAGCAGTCACAATGACAGAGATTTCCTAGTCCCTTTTTCATGACTGCAGGATAGGTGCGTAGCAATACCAGAGAAACAAATCTTTTCATAACATTGACCACAGGATGTGAGAAGGTAAACTTGCAAACTATACAGTAGAGCCTAAGAACAGCCACTCAAATGCCCATCTAACCCAGTTTTCTGCTTTTAGTGGTGATCAACATTAGAGAGCAATGCAAAAGGACAGGATGGGGCAAAATAGAATGAACCATTCTCCAACAGACCGTCAGCCTCAAAAGCATTGAGGTTGTTTAATAATACAGTTATTTGAGGAGCTTCTGCACCTGGGATGCTTTGCTTGTCCTGAACAGCCCTCAATAGCTGTCCCATGAACTTCTCGAGTTTCCACCTAAGCCCATGTAATCTCTTATCATGGGTGGAGAAGAGTGTCACAGTTTAGCCCTATCTTTTGTGAAGGAGTACCTCCTTTTTCTGTCCTGCACCCACGTTTTTGCATTTTTGATCTTGCCCTGAGCATGCAGTCAATGTACTGCTGAGGAAAATGTAAGTGAGCTGATTCCACGGAGCAGAGCAGAACTGGGCTCCCAATGGCCACTGAAGGCTCTGCCCTGGCACAGGTGCTTGGCCCTAGTGTCTGTGTTGCATTAGTGTGGCTCTACTCCCTATCTTCCTTCACCAGCCCACCCCTGACCAGGCCCAATTGCTCATGCTTCCCTGGTCCTAAACCCTTCTTGCCTTCACATTTCCCACCACTGTCACCTATCAGCACTGGGCTTATTGCTCTGACATTGAAGAGTTAGGCCAGTCTGAAGCACAGTAAGAGGATGCTTCAATAAACACTAAGCCATTCTCTGGAAAACAAATCCTTGAGCAGTATCTCAAAGGAGTTCCTAAACTACATCTAGGCATTTTTGAGGTCCTTTGCCAAAGCTTAGAGTCAGTGTATACATGGCATAGAACTATTTGATTTATTTTGATTTATATTCAGATCCCCATGCATTGTTTCTTTTCTTCTGCTGGAAAAGATGCTTGGCTTTGACTCAGTTGGAGCAAGTCCAATACAAAGACCAAATCTTAATGACTAGGAAAGTCTTTTGAGGGAGAGGAGGTGGGTGGTCCCCCCGGGTTTCCTCTTTTCCCTTCTCTTCTTCAGTTCTCTTGGTGTGAATGCATATGTGTGTCATGGAGGGATGCTGAGTGTAAGAGATGAGTCATTCATTTTTCTAGCTGTGCCCTGTTTCATGCAGATTTCAAGCACAGAGAAGAAAAACAGACCTTTGGATTAGAAATGGCATGGGAACTAACCACCCTGAACTAAATCGCACAAATCATCCAGATATACAGTCAGCTGCTGATAAATGTATTCCTTGCAGGTCTCGAGTTCCTTATTGACTTGTAACATCAATGTATATCAGTAATTGGTTGTGAAAATTTTATTGTAAGCCTCTGCCTCCAACAAGCTATTTGTAAAAGTAATTGAATTCAGGTTTCATAATCCTTTTTAATATATTTTCCATTATATTAATTGATTTTCATTTTCTCAACACTAAAACATATTATGCAATTACTGAAACGTTTGCAAATCATTTTATTTCCAGCTGATCCAAACTGGATCAATTAGCAACTTGCTTCTATTGCCACTAGAGGTCAGACGTTATCCTGACAATTATAGTAAACATCCCATCTAACTCTTATTATCCTCTGAGATTACATCTTTTAATAAACCAAATCAAGCCTAATGGAAGACGAGAAATTTTAGTTCATCTGAGATGGAGCTCTGCCCAGGAAGAAGCACCAGATCTAATATTAGTATTTGTTTCCCTGCTGATTAGTCAATCCCAATTTTACTTTTTTTTTTTTTTTTTTGTAATTCTTTCAAATTAATTGTTGATCATATAGGGAAAATATTCAGATGGATTATCAGACTAACTAGTTTACTTTCATAGATGATAAGTTAATAAAGGAACAAAAATAAAGCTGGAGGCTAAAGATTTGCAGTAAAGTTGAATCCTATTTGAAGTAAAGTTGAAAGTATTAAAACCAGAAAGTTCTGCAAGTATTAAAATGTTTCAGTTGAATAAGCAACAGAATGAAATACATAAAAGAATATCTTAAGAACTAGCTAAACAGAATAGTAAATAATGCCTGTTTCCGTGAGATACAAAGTAGTGTATATTAATGGAAAAGCTACAATCAAAGTATGAAAAACCTGTCACAGTACCTTAACTGTGGCTTCTGACAGAGTCTTCTGAAAATAGGTACAAGTTACACTGTAGATTTAAAATTTTGTGATGCACATAAGAGTAGCCTAATGAATTGATATCATTTGCATTATATGAATAATAGGGTTATAAGAATTTTTTTTATTTTTTGGGGGGGAAAAAATTGCATTAATCTGTTCAGTCTCTCTGATCCAGCAATTCTGGAAATTATCAGCCTGACCCAGCTTTACTGATTTGTGCAGGGCTCCTTGTTTGTTATTTGACATTAAATGTTCCTGTGAGAACAGAGATCATAACCCAACCTGGCACGTTGCAAGGAATGTAAAAGTTTGCTGCCATGGGTCAGTGAGTGGCTTTCTTGGAGACCAATGCTGTCAAGAAGCTACATGTTTTATATCACCACTGCACAATCATCAAAGCCTTGGACTGGAACAACAACACGCGCAGTGACACCATAAAATACAAATGTGACCTATAATGCTGTTGGTGGGAAATGCAGCAACGCCTGGAGTGAGGCTGTGAGGAGCTGTGGACCTTTTCCTGCCCCATGCATCTGCACATGGTTTTTTGTTCCTGATCCTGCGTGCTGTTCTCTGTGGGTCAATGTCCAGTCAGTGTTTCCCTCTGCTTGTCCCATGGCTGAGGAGGCTCTGAGCACATGTCAGAGAGACCTGCTTTGTTCTCAGGATCATTTTATATCTAAAAGGAGTATTTGCTTACAGTCCTGGAGCTTGGGAGTGGGGAAGAAAAAAAGGAGAAGAGAGGTGATGTCGATTTCCCTCATTTCATCCCCTACTGAGGTAAGGGAAAAGAGGTAAGAGAAGTGATCTACCATAGTTGATGACTTGTAGGGTCTCCTCCCTAAGGCATAAATGTCCATCTCTAAGTCTGATGCCAACTATTCTGGTCAGCTGTTCAAAACATTCAATTGTGAGAATTTTATAACTCAGCATTCGTCTTGTTCCCCACCACCTTGCCATGTGAGACAATCCATATTGACAACTCCACTGAATCAAGCAGTATCTTCTTCACTTGGGGTACATACCAAACAGTAGAAGCTTCTCTAATAATAATAATCTTCAGTGGTCCACAAAATCTCTAATCTTTGTTATAGTTACAACTATGGTCTTTTGTGGTACTATTAGAATATTCAAATCCAATGCACTAGGGAAGCAAGACCACATCAGGGTCTAAAAAAATAATAACCTAAATCACCGTGACCAAAGCAGACTTGTGAAATAGAGTGAAAAAAAAAACAGCAGCAAAACCCCTTGTTTTTGGTTTTCTTGTTTGCCACTGATACTTTGCAGCCATCAGCAAAGATGAAATTCATTTGTCCTAAACAAGCGAGAAAAATTGGATCCATATGTATTTGAGTTAGTCATTGTGCAGTCTCTTCTTTATAATCAGCAAAGAGGCCTCTGCAGAGCCTCTCCTCTAAGAAGATTTGAGCCATTTCCAAGAGGTGCTTATTTCTCTCCACTGATTAGAAAAGAAACCTACAGTGAGTACTTCAGACTGAGAAGTCTAACTTTGAGATACCTAATTATGGCAAAAGAATCCCAAACATGATCTGCTTCTGCCTTTAATTTCTCTTTTGCAAAATAGTACAGTAGGCCAGGATATTAACATTAGCAATAATGATGCTATTAATGTGGAGATGACAAAACTTAGTTCTCTATTTAACCATAAGATCTAGAAATACATGAAGTACATTTGATTTCATTGTTTTGATAAGCAACGCAGAAACTCAAAGGCAGCTGAATGCCAAAAAAAAAAAAGAAGCATGTGCTGCTGAAAGCGCTAGTTGAAGTTGAGCTGGCTATAGATGAGTGCCATTAACCCTCTTCCAACAGAGGACACATTTTGCTCTTAAGCACATGCTTAGATGGAAGTACCTGAATAGACTATTGACTTAATGGGACTGCTCAGGTGCTTAAAATTAAGCATTTTCTTAAGTGCTCTTATGGCTTGTAGCTTGAAAAGCTGCATTCATATTGCTACAGTTGTGTAAGAATATAGGATGCGTTGCAGTGGGTCCAGGTGGTTTGGTAATAATGAACAATTTTCTGAAAGAAAAATTGGAAGAATTGTGCTGTGACCACGCACAGAGAGCCCATTTATGCTCAGGGATTTTTGACAACTTTGGCATTATAGATTAGTTAACTTTTGTTCATGTATTATAGATTCATAGAAAAAAATCTACTTCTTCAGAGAGTATTGGCATAACATGACTTGATACAAGAAACATACAGAAGCCATAAATACATAAAAATAAAAGTTAACATTTCTTTCTGATCAAATAACAGCTGCTTGTTCAGTGTAAGAAAGCTTCTGAAGCAGAAGATTTAGCAAGCCAGCTAAGTCACTTTATCAGATGTACTTCTCAGGAGTTGAGATTTACCCTGAAGTGACAGTCTACCCTAAAATCTAAGATATTTCATGGACTAATGAAGCCATTGAGCATGAAGCCATTAGGTTAAATTACAACAAGCAGTTTAATTACATAAGTCTATTTTTTAACTATAAAATATTAAATAACTAACCTGAAGCTACAAAAGTCACATGATTAAAGGCTATACAAATAATAACAATCTAAGGAACCAGCCACTTGTGCCTGAGCAGTTTGACTGGTATCATAACTGGCAGGTACATAGTTGCTGACCAAAAGCATCGGATTTTTTCAGAAACAAAGAATAGAATTAAATACACTGTCACTTATTTCCATATTTCAATGAAGTCCAATTTACTTTCCCCCCATCAGGCAGATCTATTACATGATTATATGTAAGAGATTGAACTCCATTAATTGGATGCTATCCGACTTAAAAAAAAAAAAGGGAAAAAAAGTGTTTGCTTCTAATCCTTTCATGTAATCCTTCTAATCAAGGAGAAAAAGAGGAAATAAGCAATTTTCTGTTTTCTTATAATAGTCCACTGAGATTAACATTTAGTTTCTACTCCCAAGCTGTGAAATCAAAAAAAAAAAAAAAAAAAGGCAAAATAAAAAATAATAAGAGTCTAACTTAT
>JAVCKT010097946.1:0-11183 GCA_032273925.1 Rhynchotus rufescens
AAGGAAGGAAGGAAGGAAGGAAGGAAGGAAGGAAGGAAGGAAGGAAGGAAGGAAGGAAGGAAGGAAGGAAGGATTTGGCACCCCACGGGCTGGGGAGTGCCCTCAGCTGGCGGCTCTCGCCTTGGCCCTGGCCAGCGCGGTGCCCTTTGCGGGACCCTGTTTCTGTGCTCGTCTCTCCCGCGCCGCGGCCGCCGGAGGGGTTTTTGAAGCCAAGCTAGAGGAGCGTTTGGGAAGAGGAAGGTCCTCATTCTCCTTCTCTTCCCACTGCAGTCGCCGCTCGCTCCGTTGCTCTCTCTCTGTGGTAGAAAAGCAGGTGTGAGGCTGACTCTCTGGCAGAGAAAAGATGTTCTAGTCCTACAATTATAATCGATATTTATTTGTAAAATACTCAAGGGCTTCTGGATGCACCGTGCATGGAAACAGCTCTGCACAGAGCTTTCACTTCCCTTCTCCTCCTTATTACACCATAAATACACACCTTTAAGATTCTGTGATTCTGTGAAATATTAATAAATTTAACTGACGGGAGAATTTAATTTCCTTGCCCTTGTCCTTCTCCTTCCCCTTTTCTCTTTCCTTTGCCTTTTCTCTTCCCCATCCACATCCCCTTTGCCTTCCATTTTCCCCTCCCCTTTTCCTTCTCCTTCTCCTTTCCTTTACTCTCCTTCTCCTTTGCTATTTTCTGTGATAATTTTCAGACAGAAAGTGATATACAAAACCTTTGTTCTAACTCCACCTGCACAAGCCATAGCAAGAAGGTCTGCAGTGAGATGGACAGACTTACCATGCATTTCTGTTCCCCAAAATTTGACTTTTATGGTTATGTTTTCCTATTTATCATCTAGGATTTGTTTTTGAGAAATATCCCCAATATTGCTTGAGAATCATTGTTTCACTAAACCAGCGTTCCAGAAAGCAAAACAAAGTCACATGCAGAATTTATGCAAACCACATCTTTAAATATGAAGTGGAAGCAGTCTGCTAGCACTCAAGATGCAAAAAGGCCTTAGGAGAGTTTTTAAATTGAGGGCTGGGGAAAAGATGACAGGTGCAGAAGAGCGTGCGAGCTGGAGCGACTCATTATCTAAAGGGTAAAACCCCAAACGCTCTTGATGCCTATGAGAGAAGATGAGAAAATCCAGACAGGAAACAACAAAGGTCAGGTTAAGCATTCCAAATAAAATGGGATGTATATAAAGGGATTACATTGAGATTCAGTAGGAAAGTGTTCCCTGTAAAGGCTACGAGTCTGAAAACCAAGATGGGTGACCTGGAACATTTAATTTTAAATGCTGTTGATAACAAGCATCCTAGAAACTCAGTAGGAGACAATCAGTCAGATATTATAAAACCAGCATATAAATGATATCTAAAAAGCCAAGTTTTTACCATTGGAGAATGAAAAAGCTGTGTTTCAAACTGATTAAAAGCATGAAAATATGTCATAAAATCAATAAGGGTTGAAATTCCCTAACTGAGGAGGAGTGATAGCTGAAAACTGGTTGTCCAGTGCTCGAGGACCAGCAGACATGTCTGGAGGAGAATCCATTTCATCCTAAATGGGGCTCTGAGCATGGGAAGGGAGTCTCCCTTTGCAGTACCCATCCCTCTCTGCTGACTCTACCTGGAAAACACTGACAAAACGCTCCCCTTCAAAATGGTTAAAGTTAAGAGAGATAAACCCACATGGTGGCCAGGACCATAGGCTCATGGCTTGACCGGGTGGTGACAGTGATGGCAAAACAGTATTTACACAAGGGGAATAAACAGGACAGGAATGTTCAGTTTGGAAAAAAATAAAAGGTGACTTCAGGGGTTTTATTGACCATGAAAGATATAGAGATAGTAAACAATTGTTTCTCATCATCTGAGATCTAGAAGCACCATGTAGCAAGAGAAAGTACTTTCTCATACAGTATATAATTAAAGGGTGAAATATATTGCTACAGGATGCTGTGCAGATGCTGTAGCATCAGAAAAAAAACATGAATTGGACTTAGTTTTGAAAGGCAAATACATGGGAGGCAGCTACATCAGAGCGCGTGGTTCTGATGCATTCTTTGGCTTAGGAAGTTACCCCACTTGTGTAACCCTTTCTCTCAGCGCCCAACGTCAGAGTCTAAGTGCTGGCTGAGATGGGCATCTTGCCTAGCCTGGCCCAGCTGCTCTTAACTTCTAACTGAAGTCATTTAAAAGTTGGACTGAAAAGCAGATTATTATTTTTTCCAATTCTACTCATTGGGTAATAACTCTCGGTTATTGTAAACTGGGCTGGATTCCAAGTGCTAATTTCAAAATGAACAGCTCCAACTAAGTTATTATATCCCCATGGCTTTGATTTGTAAATGCAAATTAAAAATGAATACCAAGTATTTCCTAGCTTCAGGAAGGAGAACAGCCCCTATTTCTGATTATTTCAGTGAAAGGAGACGTATTTAACTCATATGAAATATACCCTCTTCAGTGCAGAATTATTATTCCCACTTTCATACTGTTCTGTTAGAATGAGAATTGGCTAAAATTAAAAAAAAAAAAATGAGCAGTGACAGATTTTCAGACCAGTTATGACTGGTTATTTTCAGACCAGTGCTTCCACTCTTTACAGTTGGTTGCTGCTAGAAAGCACAGAAAATGATATTGTGCTTATCTGCCTTTTTTGGGTGGCTCAGGACACTTCTGTGATTGTCTTGAGACTCTGTGGGCTGGGAATGATAAACTTAATTAAGCTCCTTCAGCAACCACGTTCTGACTCAGTAAACGCTAACACTTTCCCTTACGCCTGAGCAAACAGAGAGATCTGGTCTCCGCTTGGGAATCGTTCAGAGTGTTAATGCAAACAACACAACTTAAGCAATTTTTGCAAATGGTCCTGAAATGTTTTCTAACAAGGCAGTGCTAATCACACTTCTCACTTAGGAAGATAACCTTACTCTGTGGTTCTCTATACTTCGAGTGGAATCTTTTGGTGTATACATGAAATTGTTTGGAAAGGCGAAGGGTAAGAGGAGGGATATTTGTGCAGAGAAGATCCTAAATCATCCTCCTATATGAAAATCCATGCAAAAAAACTGAAATTAAATCTGCAGAATATTCTTCAGTAACATGGAGTTGATTTCCTTAAGGTCCTTGCAGCCCTACATAACTGAGTTCTTATGGCTGGAGCTAGTTTTGACCATGTTTGTAGCTGGTAAATCTACATATTACAGAAATATCTAAAGGACACATGTGCACAGGCATGTGCAGGGTCCGTATGACTGATCATGGTGGGCCAACATCTGCATGCCAGCATTTCCTAGTGTTTCAAATGTCCCTGTCAGCACAGTTATTTAATCTCTGGGCCAAACAAATTGCTTGTATCGTCTTCCCCAGCAGAGCTTTTTCTCCATACAAAGGGCTGTATGAAATTCTGCTCTTCAGAATTCACTTTTTGGGTTGTTTTTTTAAGTCCTTGCAGGCAAGTGGGAGGCAGAGGAGTGGATATGGTCCACGCTGGTGGTGCAGAAGTGGTGTCTGCGCATGGGTGCTCGGAGCGCCAAGGTTTCCCGGGGAAGGACAGCTCTGCAATGCTTCCCATGTAATTTTAACGTGGAATTTCTCGTGGCAAGCGGAAAGATGGGAAAGAGGCGAGAAATGGTTGTGATTTCCAGTACCTCTTAAAAAAAATACAACCCTGTCCCCTGCAGCATGGGGAAATATAAATTGTAAACCCCATTCTGCTAAGCATTCACCTGCACCACCATAATTCATTCAGTGTGGGAGTCTCTTGAGTAAACACTATGAATTTCGGCAGACCAGATGGCCAACTTAAGAAAGACACAGCTAAATCTCTGTAATGAGACCAAGCATTGAAGTAAAATATCATTTCATTTCATTTTTGAATTGTTTAAACTCAGCAGTGAAAGACTGTAGCAAAGTGGGAAAAAAAAAAGAGTTCTATTTCTTATATTTTTTGATTATGGTGCAAAATGAGAAAGCTGATGGAATTTTTAACATGTCTGGGTTTTTTTTTGTAAAATGTCACCCGAAGCATCTGCATCTATTTGCACGGGAAAACGCTAAGCCCAGGCCTGGTAACTTGTCTCAATACAATATTTTTATTCCAAGCAGACTGAATGCAAAAGAACAGATTGAGCTACACAATTTCTGTGCCTCTCAGTCTGGGTCTACCTGCTAAATGGCAAGAGCTGCGTAGCAAAATTGGAAAAGAAAGAGAAAGAAAAGAATATTCTTACATACAAAAATATCTTGCTTTTGAAATACAGGATAGGAATACTATTGAAATACATCTTTGAAGCTTTATATGACAGCATCTGACTTAGGAACCCAAGGCAAGGCACAACATGCCCAATAATCAGCTTTTTGGCCTAAGCTATTTTCTGTGTCTTGCACGTTTTATGGGAAGGTGCTGGCTCGTGTAAAGGATTATTATTATTTCTCTATCTTTGCTTGCAACTGGGTTTTGTTTCCTCTTGTGGGTCCTGCTCTCACTCATCACATCCCTTTGGTTCCCTTTTGTTCCCGGGCTGTTGTCTCTGGGAACGGGACCCAAGCGCCGTGGGCTCCTTTGTGAGTTAGGCCTCCTTATCCTTATCGTCAACATCGTTTCCTTTCACATCTGCACGTCCCACCAGCCTTCCTGAAAGTACAAATCCTACTACAATTAGAAATGCCGCAGCCATTACGGACACAGGAACTTCCTCTTCGGAGCCGCGCAGCGGTGGATTCCCAACCGAGCCAAAAAGGCCCATGGAAGGAGAAGGGAAGGGCCTTGGAGGGCACGAGCGGCCCGGCAGGGAGCGGAGGCAGCCGTGGGGAGCAGGACGTGTCCCGGCCTGTGAGGGTCTCCCTGCCCAAGTCTCTGCCTGCTGCCCACGCGCGGATGCTGCCGGCGAGCGTGTCCGTGTGATTGGTGCTCATGGGCATGGTTATCCTGGGAACAGGATAACCCACTCTTCCCAAGGTCCTCATACACAGGCTGGGCAGTTAAAACATGCTTTGTGACTGGAATATATCTGCCGATACCCTCTTCTTCCCTGCGTTCAACATGCCCTTATATAAAAGCATTGCCAGCGACCCTTTGGGCGTCCTCCAGAAGCTCCCTCGCACGCGTGTCCCTGGGCAGGTGGCTCTCAGAGGTGACGTGACTTCATCATCCCGCTCACACGCTTTCCACGCTCCGCTCTGCCTGCCAGATTTCTCAGTTACGGTTTTAAGCAGCGTTTCTTTGGTGGTATCAGAGTGACCTGACTTTTCTCTGGAGATCAGCATGGCAGAGAAGCAGAATGTACTGTATGAGCCTCTTCCCTCATTAGCTCTGCTCCGTCTAAGCTCTTTTCTTTTTTTTTTTTTTGTTTTTCTTTCCTCCCAATAAACCCTGAGAGGCACCTCTCAGCATATTTTGATAATCTCCGCAATTCTCTGAGCAGATCGTACTGTACCTCCATCCAACACAATGCACAAGGGTAGGTGAGGGAAGTACAGTTTGCAGATAGGCTTATTTATAAAGAAGGACAGTGCCCGTCCTTCCCTCAGGCAGCATCTACGAAAGGACTCAATGTGAACAATCTTCTCTTGAGGGAGAACTTCATACTCTGCCCTTGCCCATCAGGATTTTGTGTAATATTCTTTTTAGGCTGCACAAATTCATTATCTAACATATAAACAGATGGAAAGTACATTCTGTTCTCTGTTGTGCATAAAAAACTCAGTAGGATCCTTGCAGATCATTATGTTGCACCCAATATCCTGTATATTTTCCTCGTAAAACCTTTCCTTTCTGATAAAGGTGTCCTATGTCTGTAAGAAAAACTCTGTGGTTATTGATGTTTTGATTGCTATCTTTCCAATCTTTTTAATGGATCAAGATTAGGTGCCAACACTCCTGAGCCAAATTTTACTGCCTGTGCTCTTATTGATTTAAGAGGCTGGTGGAAGCAAGCAGCGTCTGGGATGGAGGGAGGGAGGTCAAAGCTTCCTTGTGATGAAATAATATCAAAGCTGAAGTTATATCCTGCCAAGACACAAGGATTTGTTTAGTTCCCAGAACATCCCTTCACATTGCCATGAGCTGCACTGCTCTGAATTGCAATGAATCGTGCCCTTCTGCACCAAGGGTGCTCGTTCCACTGCGGGCCACGCACTTCTGTGGGATGGTTTGCACTGTCTTTATGCAGCAAGTGTAAGGCCCAGGACCATGGTTTTACTAGCAGCCACTGACTTGGTGTTCCCCAAGTCTCCACAGCCTTACACAAGACCTTTGAACACCCTGGGCCGGCTGAATAAGCTATCAGTAAGGGATGCTGACAGATTTTTAAGCAACTCTGAACCAGAAATAGTTTAATTTGAGGTGGTTTTTTTCCTTATACCTATCACATATACATATATACATTCTAATTCTTTTCTTTATTTGAAAAGTAGTTGTTTTACTCTTTATTCCATTTCATACCTTATGGCTGACTCTATATCATATAAACTGAGGAAAGGGACTACACAATGCGGCCGTCTATGCTTCTAAATTAAAATGAGTTTTGCTGTCAGTGAGAACAGCATCATATCATAATTCCCACAATGGATTGTGATAACAAACAGGATTACAATCTGCGACTTAGCGTAGGAAAGAAAAAGTGGAAGGAAGTAAAGTCTTGAGAAACAAAGTTCCTGTTTTCTTTCAGTTAGGTTTAACAACACAAAATAAAGCAATGTGCTGAGAAATTCAATCCGAGGGTCATTGGCAGGCATTTTAGCTACGAGTTTCTGATCATCTCACGTTGGTCACAACCATTGAAGCATCCAAGTTCTCATTTGCTGGCTGTGCACGTACAACTGTATATGTTATACTTCATGGTACGAAGCAGGAAAAACAAGGACTCTCAAAAAGTGAAAGCACCTGACTGAAATTAGTAGAAGAAAAAAATGAGCATTTCAGACCTGTGATTAAATCTCTTGGTTGGCTTCAGTGGTGACTCTCAGGGTAGTGGAGCATCCAGGGGACCAAATGGTGAAGCTGTGTAATGATGTGACACATCAGGAGCCATCTTTAGCCTCTCAGTCACGCAGAAAGCCTCGAAAATGCCTATCCAGCCTATTCCAGTGCAGATTTATTTACAGTGGATGCTTGATTAAAAAGGCTTTTTAAGGACAATGATTCATGTTAGTGTGTCCTGAACTTTAATGCTTATTCCCACTTTTCTTGCTATAGCAGCTTAGATGTGTTAGGGATGAATAAGTAATTTTCTTTTTTCAATTTAGGATGACCAAATGATTAGTTCAGAACCACAAGTGACGTCTAACTCCTGAGTTATGGCCTCATATCCTTCAAGTAAATCCCTGCCTTTCAAATAAACTGTGCCACATTATAGTTAGAATTCCCATATGGTTACCCCTTGGAGAAGCAACATCAAAAAGATATTTTTCCTCCCAGGTTCGAGTCTGCTCATTGAAAGCAACTGCCTTTGATTCCGGTCTTGGCCGACCCGTCACTGCCTGCCTGGGCATTCCTGTCACTGCAGGCAGCGGCGCAGCGCGGACCCGACAGCTC
The DNA here is from genome assembly GCA_032273925.1 of Rhynchotus rufescens. Taxonomy (NCBI): domain Eukaryota; kingdom Metazoa; phylum Chordata; class Aves; order Tinamiformes; family Tinamidae; genus Rhynchotus; species Rhynchotus rufescens. The sequence continues at coordinate 7,538 of JAVCKT010097946.1, forward strand.
CCATGAATTGTTAAAACGAGCCGGTGCCAAAACCTCGCTATTCTTTGCCATCCTTTGTGACTCTGATGGATCACTGTGAGCTTCTGCGCGCTCCACGCTGCCCACAGAAGGCAGCAAGTGATGGTCTTGTGTGTCTCTAGGGAGGCCAGGGAATCATATCTGCCCTTATCAAGCTGCTGGGCATTTTGCTGCATCTTTCCTTCATCCCCTCCGTGCCTTACATAGTGAAGAGCAGAGGAGCTCTTGCACAACACCAGGAGATTTTCGGATGTTTATAATAAAGGCAGTACTCTCCCAGATGGGCACCAGCAGCTTTAATTCACTGTGAATTGAATGCATGCGTGTCTTGTGTTAACGTTTTCTCTGTTGAATCAGTGCTTGTCTAGGGAACCTGTAATTGTCATGTATAAAAAGCAGAGAGATCTAAAATACCTCAGCTGTGCTATTTAGCTGTTCAAACGCTATGCATCTTTAACACTTTAATAAAACCCCAATTTGGCTAGAAGACCAGTAAATTCTCCATGCCTGTGGCTTGATGCAGCTTCTCTGAGGACCTTCTGGCGCTCCTTTATGATGAAGAATTCACCTTTAATTGTGTATTTATGATTCTAGCGCTCTTCCACTGCTCCACAAGATCGCCCAACTTAGGTTAGCATTTAATCAACACATTTTAGTATTTCTTAACTGCCTTGAGAATGTGGGATCACTTAATGGGAGTGAGACTGTATGTGAATGCTCCATTAAGAAAGAGTTAAGCTCACATGGTTTATGCCTTTGCAAGTATGTTAACATAAAAGGGTGCTGTCAAGTACTTGAATTCCAAACCAGTGTAATGCATTATTAAGATACAAAGAATACCTGAGCATACCCCTTTCTTTCGGATGGACATGATTTTATCTACCTGCTTATTTACAGTGGACTACTTAGTAAATGTACCAGAGGGGTTTTATAAATCCCACTGTCAGCAGAAAGGCCTTTTGGAGTTATTTTAGTATTTCAGTTAAGGCAGCTGGTTCATGCACAGAGCCCTTAGGAACCGAACACAAAAGCCAAGTAGGTACAGAATCAGGCTTAAAGAAAACTCTTTAATTAGCAGTAATTGTCTGGAGGAGCTAGTCCAGAGTGTTTGTGCACTACTAACATCAGTGCTAATGCTGTCTGTGGGGAAGGGAAGGCCTGGTGCAGGTATCGTGAGCAATAGCTGCCCAGCAAAAGCAAGGCTGTCAACCCAATTGCTATTGAGCTGCACAGCAAATATGCTGCAACCTTGTAAGGTCTGCAGGGCTTAAGTGAACCCTGAAGAGGAGAATTAAGTGGTAGGGTGAGGTAAACCTCCAGAGCACGACAGCAGCAAGGGTGTGGGGTATATTTAAGCTGCAGTTAGCCTGCAAACAAGAGACCTGCTGCTTCTGGAGCTCTCCGAAGGCAGTGGAAGGAGTCTCATGATTCATGCTGCATCTGATCAGAATGGAGATCCAAAAGCTGAGAATCACAGGGATGATAGGGGACTTCTCGAAAGGAAGGTAAAGTCAAAATAATTAGGCGAGACTGTGCTCTGTGTGTGAGTGAAAATGAGAGGCACAAGCAGATGTGCAGTGCAGGAGGCAGCCTTGAAAGTCCCAGAAGCTGCCATGTAAAAGCCCTGTTTATATAAAATTCACGTGTGAGACTTGGATTTTATCTGAGAAATTCAGAGGTAAAGAAGCAGTGCTCTTCTTCTGTGTAGGTAAACAGAGAAAAAAAAATAAAGCACACCAAGAAGTTTTCTTTACTAACACAGCAGCATGCAAAACAGCATCCTAAAGACCAACCTTTTCAAAGGGCAGGCTCAGGGCATTCATAACAAGGAAGTAAGTGAAGAGGTCTTGTAACCTCTGACATTAATATTTCAATGTATTGCAATGATTCAGTAATTCATTTCAGAAATATTGTTTTGTAATATTAAAAGGGGGGGGGGGGGGGATATGCATAGGTTAGCCTGGCAGGTGAAACCCTCCAATAGTGTCTATAAACTGCAGCAGCAAAGAGATAGAGGCTAAAAATACCATTAGTGAGAGGTGCCATCGTTTCCTGGAAGACAGATCTGATCAGCTGAAATTCACTATCTTTGACTGAGTTATCTATGATCTATTGCTCACCTTGGGCAATAGTGAAAATGTGTTGTTACAGTCTGCCTGGGTTCCTGCACAGCATTCTGTGTAGAGTCATGCGATACTCAGATTAAAAGGCTTTTATCTGGTGAAATTAAAGAGGTAGGTGATAAATGCAGACATTCTCAGACACCTTGAAGATGGATGAGAGGCGAGACCTGCAATGAGTCAGTCTGGTTTTGCTGGGTCTCCCAGCAGTCGTGTTTTAATCCAGGGCTGTTAAATATTCACACGGATGAATCACAGGGTGATTCACAAAGCCTTTGCTGGGAAAATTTTGGATCTGGGAAGGCTGCTTTGGTAATGGGTACTGAATATCGGTTATTTAATGCTCTGGATCCGCTCAGAAGGGAGGACTGAATGATTAAACCCACTGGAGCTGGATTTAAGCTGTCCCCAGGAAAGAGCTTCACCAGCCAGGCGCTTTCGGGGCAAATTAGCTGTTTCCCTCCTGACTGCGTGTGCAGTAGGAGCAGCTCTGTGTGTGCACGGGTGTCTGCGTGTGCATGTGGGAGGGAGACAGCGTGTGAAATGAGAGGTCTGCCTCACACATCTCCGTAGAGGGAGGTATCTACAGAGAAGAGGAAACTCACAGCAATGCTCTTCATCCTCATAAATTTTGCAGCTCTGCAGTGGGACAATGATTATAATCAAATCTCATGCTTCAAGGCTTCAGGGTCAGGAAAAAAATAACGCTGTCCATGCCACCGCCAGCACTTGCTCTGAATCCTAATGGCACCTGCCTGGAAAGTCTCCTTCATTTTCCACGTCCTTGGGCAGGCTGGGGACCTTGGGAGCCTTTGTACTTGCTGTGCAATGTGGTGTTAGTGCCTGGGATCCTGTGAGCACCCCTTCCATGGGACCACGTTTTGCAAACCTGGTTTCTTTCAGTCTAACTAAAGAGCATTGGTTTGATATGAGGCGTCCTGGGAATTTGCAGGAGGGCAGGTGAAATTAGCTGGTACTCTGCTTCGGTCTTCCTTTCTCCGAAGCAGATAGAAAAATATCAAAATGAAGCTGAACATGTCCTGCCTTAATTAATTATATGTTCTGCCTTAATTAATAGATTAGTATTAATTCAAAGGGGGTCACTGGTGATGCAGAAAATTAAAAAATAATTTTAAAAAAGAGACAGAAAATGAATAGTTAAAGGAAGAAGAGACCAATTTCAGAGAGCTATAAAATAAATTGCTATTGCATTATTAAACAATCAGCAAGAAGGATGGAAAAGGGCTTTTTTTTCCAGCAGGCTGTGAAAAGGGCAGCGGGCCACTCTTTTTATCCCACCTCTCCTTGCTATTTTTCTGTAGCAAACTGACATTAACAGATATAACAGTTGTATAGTAATGGAGAAATATAGTTTAAAGAAAAAAAATATGCTAACATAGATTACACCAATTGTAAGGATGGAATACTGGTATCATAGAATCATAGAATCATAGAATCATATAATCATAGAATGCCCAAGGTTGGAAGGGACCTCAGAGGTCATGTAG
>JAVCKT010097947.1:0-11183 GCA_032273925.1 Rhynchotus rufescens
TGGGCAGGAAGGTTGGACTTGATGATCTCTAGAGGTCCCTTCCAACCTTAAAGATTCTGTGATTCTGTGATTCTGTAAATCTGTATCTTTTATCAAGTAGCTGATAGGGTGTCTATTATCCAATAAAAAAGGCTCTTTGCTTGGGATTCCTTTTGTCTATCCAGGTGCTCACATGCAGTGCAAGCTGATTATACCACATCTCTCAAAAGAATTTCAAGCTATGTTCTCTAGGTAGCTATTTTCCATGGGCTTGAGAGCAGAACAAAGCTACAAGTATGTTAGTGGGAAGAAGAAACATGAATAACGCCAGGTTTTGGCTACAGCCTGCATGCGGGAGAAGAGAAAATTAAACCTTCTCAGCCTTAAATTGATGTACATTACTTGAAAGATTCTCCCAGACACCCACAGATCTGTTGACTTTCAGCTCTCTTTTTCCTTTCATAACAGCATGTCTGGGTGCAGACACATTCCATCTGTACTACAGAGGCTGGATGTTTTACATTCATCATTTTTGCTTAGAAACAAGAATGATCTATCAACTGTACTAATCCGTAAAATGCTATTGACCCTTTTTTTTTCTAGCTCAACTACTTTTGTGTTCTCATCTCAGCAGATCTTATCTTTTCATTTAAATATTTTAATACAAAATAGTAAAAATTACACTATTGGCATGTAGCACTGACTTGATTCAGAAAATAAAATGAAGTGGTAACTGTTGCTAGTTTTTACAACTTTCATCTGCAGCATCTCTGAAAATATCAATACAGAAAGTGCATACTTTTGTGATAGATTTCCTTGATCTGGAAGCCACTTAACCTTTCTAAACTTGATTTTTCCTTAAAAATGTGAAGAAGAGCCGGCAATTATATGCTTTATGTATTTGGAAAACATGGTTGCATTTTAAGACTCATGGTTGAGAAATTATAAAAGATTGGAGAAATAAGCACCACAAAAATATTTTTAATACACTGAGTTCCACAAAATGAACCGAGAATGAGTTTATCAAGTCCAGATTAAAATTTCTGGATACAAGTCAAATTATGAGTCTTAAAATGCAATGCAATTTTAAACCAGATGAAAATGAACCATCTTCCAGTTTGTCCTGACATGTAAATGTGTGTTAGTTTTATTGATTGTATAACATAGAGTTTTTATGGCTTTGGCAAACACTTTACGGGGACTATAAAATAAGCCTAAAATAGGCCATGAAAATGTTCCTGCAAGTCAAGCTTCATTGCCTACAAGAAAACGCACTTGTAATGTATATTACATATATTCATAAGATAGGAGCACAATTTCTATAAGCTTTCAGAGTCTTTAATGCAAAATTAACAAGTCTTTGAGTGGGAGATATAGTCAAAGTAAGATCATGACCATTTCAAGTTCATTCCTAGAAAGCACATGGTTTTTAGACTATGTCATTCAAAATTTTTTCTTACTTATTTTCCCTGGTACCTTCTTATTCATGATTTTTCAACTTGTTGCCATATCTTTGCTTTAAAAAGAGGGGCATGTCAGTCAGAGAAGGTTGAATGGAGGGGAAGGGAAAGGGGAAGCAGGCCAGCTAGACATCAGCCTTTCCAGATTCAAATGATACTTTTCCCACTCTGATATTTCCACAGTGAGTTTCTCTGTTTTTCAGGATTGACAGATACTTATGTTTTAATTAACCATTTAAGGACAGGCTATTTCTTTATGAAATTCACTCAGTATTGTTTTTCTTTCATCTACGTAAGTATGAATTAGTAGCATTATTATTTATTCATTCATCTCCTAAAATGTGACCTGTTTGAGTAGTTTGGGAATAAGTGTTCTAAAAAAAGACAAACAGCCCACTCTCAACTCAGAAAAGCTCCACAAGCTCCCTAAATAACTTCCTTGTTAATGTTTCAACTGCAAGCAGAGCTTCATTTTATTAAGTCTGTGGCCAGCTGAGCATGGCCTTCCTGGCATGGACAGCCACAAGGAGACAAAACCACTGATTTCCCTCTGTCTCTCTTGCTTTTGTCATCTGCTCTAACTTCTCTTATGGTAATCTCTACATTGCTGCCTATTTGTTCTAGTCCTCTGACTGCTCTAATCAATTCACCATTTTCCTCAGATCTGTTTCAGACACGTGGTCTTATTTTCTCTTTCAGCATTTCTGCTCTCATTTCTTTCTGTTGTGCAATAGTTCACATCTTAAATCCTCTCTTTTTTCCTTCTTTCTTTTTTTTTTTTTTTTTTCCTACTGTTTTTCGTCTTTACATTCCTTTTCCTTATAATTGGACATTTCAAACAGCCCACTGGTTGATACTCACTAGTAATAGTTCCTACCTGAAACAGCTTGATTTCTTCAAGCTATGCTTGATATGACAAAACAATACAAATCAGCATGAAGGTGAGGAACTGAATATGGTTAACACAAGTGTTTCACATTCCCACTGCCTCATTTGCTATGTACAACAGACAAAATGCACCTCTGCTGGGGCCTATAGGCAGCAGCACATCATGAGGAGCCATTGTGACATAGGCTGGACCTAAATACATGAAATATATACCTGCCTGTGTCTGCAAAGAATATGCACTGGCACTCAGACCCAGCAGTAATGCAGTTAATGGAAGTGACGGAGGTGGTGAAGGAAAATGACTTGAAGAGGCAGGCTGAACAAACTTTGGCTGCAATAATTGTGCAGTTCAGCGGTTCTACTCTGCATTCATTTTCAACAGGCTAATTTTTATTCTTCAGATGCTTTTTCTCCTTGTTTACAGAAATGTCTTTCAAGGGGCACTTTTTCCTGTCATTCATTCTGAGTGATTGTAACCAGCTTTTTGTTTCTGTCTGTAATCACCAGCACTGGCCATCATTGCACTGCTATACTGATAGAAAGGCATCTTCCCCTACACCATCGCAAAACATTGCTCTAAAGAGCAAATCACTTAAAATGGCACAGTGATGCTTACAGGCTTTTTTACAGGCTTTTTAAGATCATTTATTTATTTTTCTTTTTAACCAGATAATGTGCTAGCAAAGTGCTGCAATATTGAATTGTCAGAATTCATTAGTAAGCCATATTGAGATTCTCTAAATAAACCCAAGCAGTGCAAAGTGATTTGTATGCAAAATATAATTTGTCTAATCAGACTCTTAAATTCAAATGAACATTTAATCAATTTGTTATATTTAATTCACCAACAGTTAAAAAGTTTCTTTAATGATATGAAAAGCAGAATAAACAATGGATCATAAATTACATTTTTCTAATATAAGCAGATATGATCACAGTACTTTGCACCTCAAATGAGTGAGGAATTCATATCAAGAAAAAGAGGGTCTAAAACAATGCCCTATATCTCACTATATTTTATTTTCCAGAGTGAATGTTTTATAAAAGTTAAACATTTGCCTTCTATACAGATAGCATTTTAGTAGAATTTAATTTTTTTTCCAGATTAAAAGAGAAAGTTGCTGTTTATTCAAGGCCATTTAATATTAATAGAGTTCCTCTGTAAATATATTTTAGCATTTAAATGAAAATGTGTAATCTTTTCCATTAAAAAAAAATTATTTATCACTGTTGCTACTATTTGTTCATATAAGTTTGTTTTAGCAGTTTTTACTCTCCAGTTCCCTGTAATATGTAACAAAGCTATTTTAGGTTATTTTCTAAAAAAAAAGATAAAATCACATTCAACATTTTAGTTTTTCTTTATGCTACTACTCAAGATGGGAAGGTAGAGCATTGGTGTAGAAGAAAATCTTGATTTTGACAAATAAATTTAATTAAATACCCAGAATTAGAAATCAAACAGTGAATCACAGGTCTAAGCTAGTCTATGTCCCCAAGACCCAATCAAGTCTCTGTCATTGTAGGTGTTTGTCTAGCCCGCTGTTAATCACTACCAATCCTGGACATGCTATTACCTCCACAAACAATCTATTTTTGTCTAACTTTAGCATTAGAAAGATAGCATCTATTCTCGATCATCTTTGCTGCAGTTTAAACCTACCATTAATGACATAGATGGTTCTTGCTTGTTTGCAAAGCCTTTTTATGTTTGAACACCATTATAAATTGCTATAAAAGAAATAGCCCTCTCTTGTCTTTTCTGAAGAATATACTATCTCAGTTTGTTCAGGTTTCTTCATAGGTTATGCTCTGAAGACCTCTCTCTATTCCTATTCTTACAAGCATTACTCTAGTAGGCCCACAGCCTAACAGCTGGATTTAGAAAAAAAAAAAAAAATCTGTTTTATTTCAGTAAAACAGGAAGTTTGTTTCACATCTTGCCAGTCATATTCTTTTGATCTATTTTTCAGGTGTTTGTCCTTCGTAAAGCATTTTGTAGCACTGCTGGCTAGTATGCAACTTAGAGTTCTCCATAACCCATAGTCCTTTTTAATGAAATTGCTGCCTAGAGAGTCTGTGAGCTCAGTTCCTCCTAACTCAGAATACTGTGAGCTTGTTCCTTTAAAAAGCAACTTACTATTTTTTGGACTACTTCTTCAGGACAAGAAATGTTGAATTCCCATCCCATTCTACAATTATTTACAATCTCTTATGTCATCAGCACATTTAATAAGTTTTCTTCTCTCTCGTTCATGAAAGAAGTGAATAATACCAGATCCAGGACACATGACTCAATATATTCCTCCATTTGACAGCAAGTCATTGCTAATATAATTGCATTCTATATACAATTTTCCTATCGGTTTTGATATAGTACTTGCAAAAATATCATGATTTCCTAATTTGCTTATGAGCATGTCGAAGTTTAAGATGCATCCTCCACTTTCAAGGTATCATACAGAAACCTTGGGTGTTCTATGGGATTTGCTCTTGAAAGACAGCATTAATCATTATCATCTCAGTTATTTCCTAGGTGTTTTTTTTCAGCTAAATTGTTTGATTACCTAATACAGAATTTTCCTGGGAAATTGAGTAAAGTTAAGTCTATAAATCCCTAGCTCCTTCTTTTTCTCCCTTTTTAAAGATAAGCTACATAATTATCATTTGTTGTGCTTTTTTTTTTTAGATGTCTTCAGAACTATACAGTTTTTGAAAAGTAACAAATAATGACTGTGGTATTTAATCAGATAGCTCCTTACATTTCTTAGTATGGCATTTATTTAATTCAGGGGATTTGAGAACATTAATTTGCCTAATATCCTGTGACATGTTCTGCCTTATTCCCAGGCTAGGATCCTGCTGCTTAGTCATTGGTGTTAATTGTGAAGGTCAACTGATTACAGTTGATCTTCCCAGGGAGCAGGAATGCAAAGAGGCATAAATCATAATTTCTTTTATCATACACAAAAAGGAGAGAGGGAATTAAGATGTTACAACAAGGGAAAATGGCAAATGAAAATTAAAATGGTGTAGAAATATAGGAATCTGGAGATGAGATCTTCATCAATTAAAAAAAAACCTTGTAAGAAATTTTCAATTCTCTTTATGGAAAGGAACACAAGAAAGTAACTTGCAACCTAACACAGATGTCCAGATGAGAGTAACGTCACAACTTGTCAAGTATAGGAGCATTCTCCAGCATAAAAAAAGATACGATTATTTTAAGTCTATAATTTAGTGATAAAGTTTTGAATCTTAATAAGAGGTTATTTCTTTAACATATAGGCATGTGAACTGGAAATATGTAAGCAGTATATACAAATTCATAGGTGTTTTGAAACATAAAAGCATCAAACAAAATACTTTAAAAATAAGTACTTAGATATTTTTCAAACAATGTACTACATCAATGCAATTAATTGGGACAGGGATTAAGAATGCGGCTGCACAGTCAGATGTCTGAAAGAGTCAGAAAACACTGACCAGATGAAGGCTCAAAACAAAAACAAAAGAACATGTCAAATGTGAAAATCTCTTAAAGTGAGAAACGGCAGGAGTCCTTCTGCTTCATTAAAAGTAGCTATGAAGCTGTCTGCCTTCCCTATCCCACAAACATTACCTCCAAACATGCAGCGCTCTTGCACCTAGGCAAACTCACATGAGCAAGTCTTGCTGTGAAGGGGCTGTAAGGACATAGCTTATGTGGGGTAGAGAGTGCCTAGCACTTACAATATCCTTTCAAATAAGTGCAAACTTAGACAAAATGCCTCACTCAGCTTTGTCCGGTGGAAATAAAAGGTAAAATTCCTGACGGCAGTAATAGGGAGAAAATTTCATCATATATATTAGTACTGAAAAATAGCAGACACTATAGGACTCTAATCTATTGAACAATGTTGTAATGGGTTCCAGCACCTGGAAAGTGAAGCTTAGCAAAACTCAATGTGGAAACAAATTGAACATTTTTTTAATATTAATACCTAGCCAGGAACAAACTAAATTCCCTGTCATTTGAAGAATTTCTTGTCTTCCAGGCAAAATGGAGTATTTTAATGGAGAGGTCATGTGAATCACTAAGTAAAGTTATAGGTGAATATTGAACTGAAAAATTTTAGTGGTCCTTTTCTTCTTTGCAGCCTATTGACTTATGTAAATAATGTTATATGTGAAAGTTTGACTCTGTTAACTTACATTTATTGGAAAGTGGGATGTGAATCAGGACATTTTGCATTAGCCTTTAACATTTCCAGATGATGATACAATGCTGAATATAGCTGGTAAAAATGTGCTTTCTATTCTCTAAGATTTTTAATCTTAGTTAACTTTCTAACAAGAAGTTCTCTTTCACATCTTCAAAATAAGATGTTGTTTTAACATGCAAATTCATACAAAGATAATTTGGGGGCTTCTGAATTGATACTGAACTATGCCATTTAAGCATATGTAGTCATTTTCACACTATCTAGTAATTATACACTTTTTCAGTCCTATTACATTAATATTAAGTCATGAGGTCAAAAATCTTGAAAAAAACTCACATATTCTTATTTGGTCATATTTCTTCCTTTGATCAACTACTTTGAACTTTTAGCCATATGTCCATGTTCTTCTCCCCTATCACTCCTCTAGATTCTTATTTCCAAACACATTGTATTTTACCACATTTAACAGTGTCAAGACTTTTCACAGTAGGATTTACATTTGGATTTGGCACCAAGTAGACAATTCCTAAGGCAACCCATAATTCCAATCCATTAGGCTAATGTATTGCAGCTGCTGTGAACAGTGGGCATGTCATCTTTTGTAAAATGAAGGCTGGTACAGCCTAGAATATAAAACCAAATAAACTGAAAAATTACTCTGTATCTAAACAGAACAGAGAGTTATTTTCTTCCTGTTCCCTCAGCCACTTTCCCAACAGAAGAGTCCATCATATGAATGAGTAAACTCTTTTTTTTCTGTTTAAGTATTGCCGTTTACAGCTGATAAGCAGTCCTATAGAGCTATCCTGGCTAGCTACAGATAGCTTACCTATAACATACATAAAAGTAAGAAGTCATCAGCATTCATTTTCAATTGTGATTTTTAGAAGAAAATAATAATTTACACTTCATTTATTATTTTTTGAATGCTCTAACTTTAAAAAAGATGAAACTATTTATTCCTAGAAGTTCCTTCTAAGAAAAGATGGACCTTCATGAAGGCAAATCATTCATTAATTCCTGTAAATTCGTTTTCATTTCTCTCTTTTGCCTGAAAGTATCTACATTCCCACCTTGTCAAAAAATACCTTTACCATGTTTTCAGACATTATAATATAACTCAAACCTCCTGTTGCTATTTTATATAGTCTGAGAAAAAGCAAAGGATGCCATTGTAACCTGGTAGCTAGGTTACCTCCTTAGAATAGTTCCTAACCCATATATTATCATGATAACAAAAGAGACTAAGTCATGCCCTTCATAATGTACTGTAACTTTGTGATCAGTCCTTGATGAGGTAGGCGACACCAATACAAATGTGGAGTATCACCTGCTGTAACACCATGAAGACCCATTGATTTCAGTGCACATTTGATAATTATGCCAGCACCTGTGAGTGCACTGGCAAATCTAGATGCAGTCCATAAAGCAGGTCAAAGAGCCACTGTTGAGCTCTCTAACTATAGCCCCTCTGCCTAATATGTCTTATCTCACTTGAAGATCCTGTACTTAAAAATGTGAGCAGTGATGAGAGACTGACAGCAGAGGATTCTACTTTCTGAGCAAACCTTTTATTGTGGAATATTTTTAACTCATATTGTAAGCTCAATAATTTACAGGTTTCCTCTTTTTTTTTTTTTAACCTTTAAGCAAGATTTGAAATGTCTATACAAATATTCAGAAAATGATGGCAATAATAAAATATGAGTTTGAGCCTCAGGATTTTAAATTTGAGTATGCATTACCTGCAAGATAGCTTCTCAAACAGTGACCTCTAGGATTATCAGCATACAGATTGTTTTGATGGTAGCTTTGCTCCTTTTTCCTAACTTTTTCCCACACATTACAGCTTCTAAATGTATCATTATTCTGTGTAATTTTATTATCTATTTTAGTATTCTAATATCACCTCTGTTCACTTTACTGTTGCCTCTCTCTTCCTTTTCAAAAATTGATTAAGGTTTTGCAGCACAAACTACTTGCATCTCTATTTTAAAGAAACTAATTCAAATGACCTCAGAATGAAACTGTGGAAGAAGCAGTTAATTTGTGGGCAATGATACTACAAATCTTTAATAAATTAGTTTTTTAGAAAAGAATCTTCTGAGGCATATTTAATCAGATTGCAACATGACCCTATGTACTGAATCCCTAATTACATTGTATCATTTAGTTAATTTGGTTTGTACTTCAATTATTAAAATTCACGATTTATCCTTATGAAATTAAAATGATCAAACATACTTGATAAAGCCACTTTCAGAAATAGATTAGGTCATTTTATAGCATCATATAATTATGCTACCAGTAGGTCTCATTTTAATTATGACAGAATGCTACAAATAGTTAGAACACTTCATATCAAATACAAGTTGAATGGTGAAGTATCAAAAGAGCACAACAATTTCTTATTTATAAATAAGAAACCAAAATTACCTGTGACCTAGAATTTTTCAGTAGACAAAAAGTTACATAAACAGTAATTTTCTTTCTTTTTTTTTTTGCTTCATGAAAGAAAATAGAAAAAATAATCACCCACTTTTTAAAGAATGAAAGAAATTTGTGATCAAATTGTAATTTCACATGAATACAATAGAACATTATTCTCCTTGCAAACACATCCCTTTGGAAGGAAGTCATAAAAAGTGAGACCCAGTATTCATATCTTCAATAGGTTCCCGTACATTTAGAAAGGAGTTGGATTCATCAGTAGATAAATGAAATTGTATTAGTGGCCTTGGCAATGAACCTGAAATCTTCCTAGGTTTCTGGGAGCGTGAAAGCTGTGCAGCTTACAGAAAGTCCTGATTTTGGATCTAGTGAAGAGAATGCAGTAGAGCATCATATCCTCACTGGCCTTTATGCCAGCATCTATGAGAGCAATGGAAAATCTGTTTTGTTGCAATCTGTTGTCTTTTCAATGTGAATCTCTGAGAAGAGTTCAGCTTGATCCTCTCCTTAACCTACACAACAGAGCTGAATACTTATTACACCCCCTTTTAGCATTCCCTTCTCGAGGCTAAAAGAAAAATAAAACTGTTCCCTCAGGCTCTCCCCATATAGAGACCTCTTCCCATAGAGGTTTGCTCTAGGCACTGAACTACCACCATGGTCCTCCCCTGTACTCTCACCAGTTCATGAGTATTTTCTTTGGGGGCATATGAAACAGGATTTCAACTGCTTGCTAATAGCAGATTTTTTTACAGAGATTTAATATAAAGTGTTTAATGTCTGATCACTGGAACACTGGAAATGATCCACAGATATATACAGCTAAGCTGTGCTTTCTTTCATCAATATATTTTTTGTAATCATATTCTGCAGAAATTGTTCATGCTGTACATAAAACGTTCATTTCACTTCTATAGAGGAACTACACTTCTAGCTAAGGATCACAGAAACACCAAACTGTGAGAGTAGGACTGTGGTTCATCCCATCTCAGTCTGGGGAAAAAAACAGAACCACCCAAGCTAAAAGCAAAGATGCTCAAAGCTCTCCCTGCTGTCGGTAGAAAAGAGCAGTCATCTCTAACAGTGATTCATCCTAGATCCGGCTCATAGCCCAGAAATTCTGGTCTTCAACACACGACGGAAATAGAATGTGCATGTTCTGAAGTTTAGGAACCTTTATAACTAGTATAGTACAGTTTAATAATTAACTTTTGCTTCTTAGCCTTGCTTTATTTAGTAAGTAGGCATTTAGATCCATATGAAACACCTATAAATAATAAATAATCTTTTTGCCCATGTTCTCCATCATTAGATGTATGACACATGCATGGAAGCATGCTGGAATGAAAGTGGTTCTTGACAGGCAAAATGCAGCAAAATGGACTCTTGAGAGATGGAGATCAGAGGCATGGACAGAAATGAAGCATAAAATTCCCTAGGTAGACTCTGCAAGGGGAAAGGAGAATGAAGTGGAGGAAGATAGGCAAAAGTATAAAGACATGCATGCAGCTCTGGAACCTGAGAGAACAAAATTGCTGTCATTTTGAAAGGTATTTTCTTCAAGAAGATTCCTTTATGTTTATATGTGTATTAATATGAGTTTATATATATGCTGAATTTGAAAGGAGATATGAAAGATAGAAAGGGGCTACAGATATCAAGTGATATTAAGTTGGGATGATTATTTTAATAACAATGAAAAAATATACAACTATGCTATGTATTAAGGCATATATATCAACAGAAGTTGCCTTGTGCTCAACAACTGACAGCATGATTGTTCCTTAGTCTACCAAATAATTCTTTTCTGATACTAAAACCTCACTGCTTTTTGGTCAGAAACCAAAAAGTCAGTGAAGTATGTACAGGACTTTTCTTGTTTGATTGCCAATCATAGCCAGATCATTGACTTAAAACTGCAGGCCCTGATTACCCACCTCTTATGATTTCTTTGGCACTAAAATATTCCTCTGTTCACATCCACTTGAGCTCAAATGTTAACCTACCACCCCTCAAAATAACTGACAATAACTGACAACTGACAATATACATCCTTACACTTTAACCACATGAAGTTCAACAAGGGCAAGTGCAGGGTCCTGCACTTGGGGAGGAATAACCCTGGACACCACTACAGATTAGGGGTTGACCTGCTGGAGAGCAGCCCTGCAGAGAGGGACCTGGGTGTCATGGTGGACGA
>JAVCKT010097948.1:0-11181 GCA_032273925.1 Rhynchotus rufescens
TAATGATTGTGTTGTGATGACTTCCCCTTACATAACACTTGTCATCCACCAAGCATCCCAAGGTGAGTTATAACTCGATTCAATGATTATGCTTAGGAATTGCTTCACCCACTACTAAAATGCAGCAACTTTTTGCATGAAAGGAAGCAACTGTTTTCTGCAGCTTGTCAGAGAGAAATGGGAAATAAAAGGGGTACTCATATGATCCAGGGAGAACTATGTAGTCCTGGTAAAAGGAGTTAGCTGCAGCTAAACTTGCAGTCTATGCTGTATAAATTTCTGCAGGAGGAGACCCTTGAAGTCACTTGTGGAGACACAAAGCAAAGATTAGGGAAGGAGATATGTACGGCATGTTAGGATCTCTGGATAATGGAATGGAAACCCAGGACAGTACCTCTGTCTTCTGACAGAGACCATATCTTAATAATAAAATGGACTGGAAAAAAAATCTTGTATAGAAAGTCTCATACTGTGGTGCCATGCCCATTACTGCACATTTAATTTACAGATTGTCTGTTTGTTAATTTAGAAGGCTCACAAGTGAGAATTATACAATGTCTACTCAAAAAAAAAAAAAAAAGAAAAAGAAAAGAAAAGAAAATGGAAATACTTAAATTACAGAAAAAAAATGAGAATTTTGACTTCCAGTCATCAGGCTGTGGGATTCTGTTGTATCCAGCCAATGGGCAATGATACAAACAAGAAAACCTTTTATATATCTGGGGAAAATGTATATATCCAAATTTTAGGGGATAGGGAGGGTGGGTTTTAAAGATATGCTGCAAGTTACTTTTGACCAGTCTCTAAATTAGATATATTAAGAAAGCCTACCTTTGTGGACCTTAGAAGCTATACATATTATTTATTAAAAGGTGTTTTGACACTGTGAAATACTTTACAAATGAGGACAAGACATTAGTGTGGTGTGTACTGAAGATATTACTTGAAGTACTGTGATTGCATCTCAAATATTTTAAGTCTGGAATTTTATTATTTGTTGTTTTGACATGCTTTTTACTCCACAAGAGGTAATAGAATATGTTTCAAAACAGACAATGTATCAGATGTTAGTGTAATAGGAATATATGTTTCTTTTTTAAATTTATGAGTTTATCTGTCTTCCTGGGTCTTTTTGGAGACAGATTTTCCTAAATGTTTTTATATTGTCCTGATGGGATGAAGAATTGTGATATTTCACATGTAATCTTAGTCGTAAGTTGAATAAACATAATAAAAATAAACGTATATACAATATTACATTGAAAAAGAGATAGTTACTCCTGCTCTAGAAACAGTAAATTTGGATGTTTTTCTTTTTTAATCTTGAATTATTTTTTCCATGTGAAATGAGAAAGTAATTTTAGAAAATAAAAATAAGCACACCACAGAAATTCTATATTTTAGATTTAGAATTTCAGTTCTTCAAGAATTAAACTGTAATAAGAATGACAACCCTGGAGAATAAGAATTAATTTCTAGTGATTTTGGTAGAAAATTCTCTCTGAAGGAGAAAAATGGAAGATGTTTTAACCTTGTTCACAAGTGGTATATTCCTTCTGATACAAACAAACAAATAAAAAAACAACACTGATAAAATACCTTTGCTTAGATGCCTGAAAATAAATTACAGGTTCTCGTTGTTGTATTCAGCTTTGTAAATACTGGTTGTGTGAATTTTCTATTTCAGCTTGTAAAGTGGTTGGAGGTTGTTTGAATTGTTATTTGCAATTGGAGTACTAAATCTGGTGCTAGTAAAGGTAACAGCAAAATTAGTCTTCAGTGTGGCATTGATTTAGGCTTGTGGTCAAGTGAAAGAGTGCACAAAAAGATTTGTATTGGAAAATCATCTATAACTTCTGATTAGGGATAGGAGAGGGGAAGAGACAATTTCATAATAAATATATTCAATAACCTTGTCAAGAAAAAGACCACATCTTGCAATCCTGGATCTGAATGAATTCTGAATGTCATAGTGTTTCCACCTTTTTTTCCTATGTCCTTGGACAAATTTTTTTCAAATTGAATTGCCTGCAGTTAGGTCTATTTGGAAAGTAAGTAGCATAATTGTTTAGAGGTTTTGAGCCTTGCAGCTATTATGCCTGAATACTTTTTTATTATATGCTTTCCTGTTCATCCTCATCTGTCCTGTAAATTGTTCCTAGAACATCTTGGATAAAACATTGCCCCAAACTGAATTATTTATCATTCAATGTTTACCTAGATTTTCAAACTATGAAATGGAAGATAGACTTAATTAAAAAAAAAAAGAAAAAAAAAAACACAGACCCCCCCCCAACTATCTGAACAAAATCAGGAGTTTTTCAGTTTTACTCTTCTAGAGGATTGTTTTGTATTTTGCTAGAGTTAAAGACTCTTAAACTGACCTTTCTAAACAAGAGAAACTGACCTTTCTAAACAAACAAATTATCTATAAAAACTGCAGTACATGTCTGGATACTTTAATAAGGAGTTCAAATTCTTAAAAAATGTTTTGAAAATATTGAGCCCTCTATAATAAACTGGAAGCTACGAGAACTACTTAAAACATCTGATGTTGCACAAGGTATACATTGTCCTGATTTTCCTTATCATAATTTATGTGGGCATTTTTTTTGCCATCAAGAAGCAAAAAGTAAATAAAACTCTAAAATAAGTATTTTTGCATATCCAGTATTAAAAGCTTTGGAGTGGACATCTTATGTTTATAAGCAAGTAAAAGTTCCTTCTGAACTTTTACATAACATAAAAGCCTCCTTACTTAGAAAGCAAACTGTATTAAGCTTTTTCTAATGTATTTTTCAGTAACACTTAAAAACTGGTTCCTTTTCCAAATGATGTAGTAAAGAATATCAAGCTACATCTTCTAGAACATGAATTTTAATAGATCTGCAAAGTTTTGATGTTACAGATTCAGTTCACGCTTTGCTTTGAACACAGACTGTTTTTACCTAGTCTCCAAGGATGTTGTTAGCCTGATGGGTACTTTTAACAGAAGTAACAAAGAGAAACACTGTCCAAGAGGAGAAAAATGACTTTTCAAAACAAGACTCCTTCATAATCCTAAATGAGACTGTACTTAAGGCTTGTATTATTCTTCCTATTAAAATATATTTAATAAGAAACTAGCATGATCAATATGAGTGAAATCTGGATCAAAATTAGGAAGGAGTTCCACAACTAATCTGTAAGTATAATATAATATAATATAATATAATATAATATAATATAATATAATATAATATAATATAATATAATATAAATGATGTAATATGCTCATTCTGTCTTTACCATACCTTGGAATCCATGATGCAGAGTAGGACTACAAAGAGTTAGATTGTATAGAGGTAAATCTACCTTGGTAGAGTAGGATTTACGGATTTGATCATCTGTTATTTCCTAAACTGAATTTTCAAAAGGAAGATGGAAGGTAGGAAAGGACAGTGGGATGAGAGACAGTAACTGGTGTTTGAAACTCTTAGGGAAGGGACTGTGCTAGTTTTGTCGTCCTGGGAGTACTTCCATCTCATCTCCAGAACAAGAGATGCAAACTGAATGAAGAAATCCACTTTGAAAATACAACTTGTTTAAAATGAGATATGAAGGGCAGCAATGCAAACATATGTAGCATGTCATAGCTATCATTATATAGAAATTACAATCCTTACTAGTTCTAAGACTGCTCTCTTCACTGTGCTATCCAAATGCCTTTAGTAATGACTAACCTCTGTCACATGTTTATTCTTTTCGCTATATCCCAAGGGAAAGAGTGTGTGTAGTGAAATATTGTGTTTACTTTATTTTATTAAGTCTGTAATGTATACATTTTGCTGTCAGTCTGTCATATGAAGCAGAGTCAAACCACAAAATGTAATTTCCTTTATTCTTGTGAGAAATTGCTCCATAGCCTTCAGCTATCCCTGAAGAAAGCTCGTCTTTACCAGAGATGAACTTCTATCCTCAGGGTAGAAAGTTCAATTGAATGTCTGAACTAAGAAATACCTCCTTTATCAAATATCATAATATTCAGTAAAATGACTGATACAAGTAAAAATTGTCTAGCCAAACAGATTAAAAAGACTCAAAAAGGTTTATCTAAATACAACTCCTAATATATCTAAACTGTAAAACACTCTAAAAATAAAGAGGAGAAGCAGGAAGGTAAACAGTGATAGAAAGGAAGTATTAAAAACATATTTCAGTACAATTATTTCTTTTCTAATGCTTTTCTAATGTTGCGTTTTTGTACAGTATTTGATACTTAAAAGGAACAATTGTGTATCTCAATGGAGAGCTTTCAGTACACAAATACCTAAGTAAATCTATACACACCATTTCCAAAAACCTCATTTGAGTAAAGGACAAAGTAGATAAAAATACATAAATCAATGTAATGAAATCAAAAGCAAAACTGTGAAAAACTCTGTATATATAGGAGAATGCAATTCCTAGCAAAGGAATAGAAACAGAAACAGAATAGCATCTTGGTTTCTCAAGGCTTCATTATACAAGTATCTAAATGAACTTAACGTGAATTGGTAGCAATGAAAAACTGTTACAGTTTACCAAATTTAAATAAGAAAATTTACAACCTTATAAAAACTAATATTATACAGGTGTGAAACAGAATTATTATTATTATTATTTTTTAATGACAGCACACTATATATGTATAGCAATGGACATGTATTAGAAGAGAGAGAGAGAAGACACAGATTTTGTTTTTAAACAAATAATTAGGACTTGTGGCTAGGAAAAGAAAAGAAGAATGCCGGAGAACCCCACCCTGATTCTTACTTGTGAGGTAGATTCTCAAGCAGACTTTGAATATCAACAAGGGTGGACACTCTACAACTTCTCTGGGTGGCGTGTTCTAGTGTTCCATCACCATTACAGTACAGAAGTTTCTCCTTGTGTTCAGATGGAACTTCGGTGTTCCACTTTGTGCCCATTGCCTCTTGTCCTAATACTGGGCACTACTGGAAAGAGATTTGACCCCCCCACTTTGATGCTCTCCCTTTGGATATTTATATGCATTGATAGATTCCGCAGCCTTCTCTAGGCTACACAGACCCGTATGAGGCCTTCCCTCGTACAGGGGCTGTTCCAACATTTCATCATCTTTGTGACCCTTTGGTGGATTCAGTCTTCTTAATACACCCCAAGATACCATTCTTTGACTTAGCAGCCACTCAATCCAATTTGGTATCATCTGCAAACTTGCTGAAGGTGCACTCTGTCACTTCATAGAGGTCATTAATGACTATGTTGAACAATACTGGACCCAGTACTCTTTCTAGGGAACATGCATATCTACAAGCCTCCAGCTATACTTTGCTGACAACTATACAGCTGACCACAACCCTTAGAACTCTACCTTTTGTCCAGTTCTCAGTTTTCCTCATTGTGCATACATCTAGCACCACACTTCCTGAGTTTCCTTATGAGGATGCTACAGGAGACTGTACTAAAAGCCTTATTTAGATCAAGGTGGAAAAGATCTACTGCTCTTCTCTCATCTACCCAGCCAGTCATTCTGTCATGGAAAGCTATCAGATTGGTTGAGCATGATTTTTCCTTGATAAATCCATGCTGACTATTCCTGATCACCTTCTTTATCTCCACATAATTAGAAATGGCATCCAGGATGAGCTGCTCCATCAGCTTTCCAGGAGTGAAGATAATAAGGCAGCTCATCCTAGAAAGCTTCCTTTCTCCAAATTTTCTCCATCATATCTAGAATTTGGGATTCCTGAGGGCTGCTCTAAGCAACAAGGACTGAAGTAAGCAAGTCATTCAGTACCTCTGCTATTCTGTGCCCTTTGTCACCAGAACCTCTACTCCATTCAGCAGGGAGCCCACGTCTTCTTCCTTTTGTTACTGATATAGAATCCCATCTTCTTGTCCTTGACACTCCTTTGCTAGATTCAACTCCGAATGGGCCTTTCTCATCACATATTCTGACAACGTTGTAATAATGCTCCCAAGTGGTTTGTCCCTGCATCAATCTTTTGTGCATTTCCATCTTCTGTTTGAGTTTTGCCAGGAGCTCCTTAGGCTTGCAGGTTTCCTGCTGCCTTTGTTTGAATTCTGACTCATTGGGATGGATCTTTCTAGGTACTTAGAGGTGATAATCTATGAATAGTAACGGAATAAGACAGCTCTCTTGCAGATCTCTTCCTTGTAGGGTCTTATTCCATGGGATCCTTCCAAAGAGGTCTCTCAAGAGGCCAAAATTTACTCTGTTCAGTGTTGTGATCCTACTTTTTGCCCTGCTTCCTCTTTGCAGGATTCTGAACTCCATCAGTTCATGGTCCCTGGAGTCAAGGTTATTCCCCCTGCTCTTGTGAAAAGCTAAGCCTCATGTTGTTTTTTCTGGAAATTGCTTGGTGTATATGCATATATATATAGTTGTGCTTTCAAAATCTTTCAATGACTGTAATCAAAAAAGGGTAACTGCTTGGGGTGGGAGAGGAGCAATAGGGGACGGAAGGGAAGGTTGAAAAAGCTCTGAGCTCTTCCAACTGTTTCCTTCTTTTGATAGTCACATTGAATGTCTTCATTTCTTATTTCATTATTTTGTGTGAAATGATAGATAAGAAAGATTTTGGAATCCAAGTATTGTTCACTGTCCACAAATGCCTCTTGCCTCTTTTAAGTATTTATTCCAAACTCAATACGAGCTTTTCTACTGACTCTAAATGTTTTAGTAGGGGACATCACTGTTAGCACATGGTGCTAACAGATATCTTGAACATTCTTTGTCAACTGGAAACAAAAGGAGTCTGTTTTTAGATTTGCTCAAAGTGGCTCATTATCATATGTAAGCATCTATGCGATACAGTCATGAGGATTTTTTTTTTTCTTTCATACACAATGTAGATGGCCTGGATTTTACCTCCTGACTTCTCAGGCAATAAGCCTTCAAATATGTTTGCAGGCTTAACATCAAACCATGTTAAGTGGATGTTCTTGAGCTCTTGGGATCTTGACCAGATGCTTAGCATACTGCTTGCAGAATTTTTAAACAGATGTGTTAGCACCCAGTGATACCAGAGCAAACATGATGAAATAGGGCAGAGTAAAAGGTTACACTTTTCATTTCCTGGACTTGACAAAGATGTGTGATTATTTCCATAAGGTTACTGGCTGCTAAATCCTTCAGTTGAAGTCTGTGTGGTCACTACAGTTTTTATAGTTTGGCTGGGAATGAGCTGGCATAGTTTGGCCATGCTTAACCAGACTCTGACTTCAATTGGATGCAGCCAGTATTGAATCCCATGTAGATGAGAGGTTGTCCCTTTATATTCAGTGAAGAAAATAGGCTCATCTAGAACACAGTGTACTTTGTAGTCTCCAGGTTTTCTGTCAATCCAGAGACTCAGCCACAGTCTTATCATTTTTATGTATATGAGTTCATCCCTCATTGCTAACAACAGCTTGCTACTACAATTATATTTGGAGCCTTCCACCTATCTGGTTATGTTAATTAGTCATTTTCCATCCAGTACCCAATCTGTTTAATTTCTTACTTCTGTTTTGCTGGGTGTATTTAGGAGCACTTCAAAGAGGCTGTTTCTTTGCTTTCAAAGGATTCTTTTGAACCTGCATAAAGGGTACCTTTTAAGTTGTAGACTTTGCACATAAGAAAACATTTAAAGAGAGCCTATTTTCTTTGCATTCATCAGACTACCTATCTATCATCATTGGGACATGCACAAATATGCAGGTTATTAATATTTTTGATGTTGTTTAAAGTTAATACCCTCTTCACCTTTGAATCTCTCAGTTTCTCAGTTGATTGTTGCGTTTCCTAATACATTGAAAACTGAGTGTAAAATCTTTCTATAAATATATTGATTGCCGTAGTAAAATTTGTCTTATATTTATCCTGAAAAACTTAACTGGACTTAATCTTTGGAAGAGAAAGACCTGAAGTTTATTTTTGTTTGACTTCTTCATCATAGATCTTTAAAGATCTAATTTTCCTATTAGAACTATTATAATTTATAATAAGCAATTATAACATCAGTTTGTGTAGTGCTCCAATAGTGAGGAGTCTGTACGCAAGTTTAAAAGGATTTTTCTACAAACAAATCTTTTTAAACCAGCAGTGGTCAAAGCAATAGACTGCCTGGTAGGAGAATTTAGATCGGCCTGTTCACCAGTTGGACAGTCTGTTGCATCTGGCATTGTGAGACTACTGTGGAAAAGATGTTGCTACCTGATGTAAGGACAGTTATAACCGAATGATGTAACCTGCTTCCATGCATACTTGCCGGCTGCTCTGCTCTTTTGAAGTGTATGTATTATAATTAAAGGTACGATTCAGCTAGAAACACTGCAAAGCTTCTTTATTATCTGTGACTCATTTGCATTGTAGATATTTATAACAGTAAAAAGGAAAACAAAAGGAGTAAATACTCTAGATCTACGTCATGGTAAAATCCACATTGTTTTAAATAATTTTGAAGCTATTACTAAACCCCTTTAGTGTGAGTGGAAATCCAGTCTATGGTTTTATTTTTACTTTTTTTTTTTTCTTGTATGCATAACTCAGTTACAGGAGCTGTCAAAGTGTGTGCATGTGGAGGAGGTGGGAGAGCTGTAAGAGACAGCTTACCAAATCACAGAAACCCATTATTTTAAAGAGGCAAAGAAGTGAAGCTAACTAGTTATCCTTCAAAACCACTGTAATGGAATAAAAAATTAATGATAGATGAATACCATTTGCACATAAAGGTCTTTATAAATAGATCAGATCTACAGGAAGGAGAGGAAGGAAATGATGATAACTCACTGGAATAAGCAATGTATTTCTCTATTTTGCTTAGCAAGTGGAAGCATGGTCCTGTCAAATTTATTTATGGTTCTCTACACACTTGGAGAGATGTTTTAGCTCACAAATAAGGCATTTAATTATTTTTGAATGGTACAGCAAGATATAGGCAAAGCAGAATAAATCAATGAAAAACAGGGAAGATATCCCATGAAGATTCGAGACAAATAAAGCAGTCACACATTCTACCATGAATTCCAGGTAAAGATTTATTATCCCTCTGATACCCAAGAGCTCTTGTGTCTCTGTGCTTTCATCTCTGCAGCAGCATTAGGAGGAGTTCAGACAAACTAAGGAGATGTTCTGCACAGAGCTCATTATATGTTTGGGGTCTTTTATTATTTCTGTTATTTGTAAAGAAATAATTTTAAAATAGTCTCACATTTCTTTTGAAAGACCCAAGGAAGAAAAAAATGTTAGGACTATATGGCATAGAATAATAAACCTGCATTATGTTTACACTCACATGCACACGTTGCTTAGGAATCAGCAAGAGGATGTTTGTAAAACTATGACAAATTACACCACATGCTGTGCAACACAGCTTTTCCAAAGTGTGTTTTGTTTTCTTGTTTTTCTCAATTAAATGCTGACATGCTGCATAATGCCAGATGCTGAATGGGAGATATAGGCAGATCTTGGCAGGATATGACCCAAATGAGGAGAGATTTTAGAACTTCTTTCATCACAAACCTCTGCATACAGAATGAGAGAAAAACTCAGTTATGCTGAGTGTTCCTACTATAGAAATGAAAACTATTTCATGTCAATTAAAACACTGTTTTTACAAAGACTTTATAAAGGCAGGTGGTCTCATAGTAGTTGTAATGTGGGAAAAAAAACAGTCTTGAAAGAGCTTTTCATTTGTATTTTTTATTCTAACCACCTGTGAAAGTCATAATGAGCTCTGCTGTGTTAAATCTTTTCAAATTGCTTTTACAAGCTGGTTGTTCTGTAAAGAGAGTAAAGCTGCCAAAATACTATGGAATATTTTCAGTTCCCGAGCTCCCTCAAGTCTTACGGACTTTGATCCCTGCATCCCCTTTTAGAAGTAATGCTGCTGTCAGGCTATGAGTGCACAGAAGCCTGTTGTTTGTGTCCCACCCCCTGACAGGACCAAAGATGAGTGACTTACACCCAGATACAATGATGATTAATGCATATTCTTAAACTTTGAAGCAAAGTGGAAGTCCTGTGAGTAACTGAATTGTATTTTGTTTGAAGTTGCACAATTTGCCTTATTGTTTCCTAATGATTTCCCATCCCTAGAATAGATGAACTGTTTGCTTCTTTTGCAGTTTTGAACCTCTCTTGAAGTTAGAGGTGGTGTGAGGAAGGAGGCTACATTTCTCAGTTCCTTTTGCTGAAAGCAGATTATCTGGCAGGCTCAGCTTACAGCAGAATGTTAAGGTGCACAATCAGACTCTCTCAAATAAGTTCTGTATTGCCACTTTTAAATGGCATTGTAGCTATTAGAAAGGAGAATGTTGATTTTCATGGCTTTGGATTTGTTGACTTTTTTTCTTTTTTTTTGGGAGGGGCTGGTTTGGGAGGCTGTTTTAATGAAGCTCAATTCTGTACACATGCAGGAACATCCCTAGTATATTTAGGAAACTGTAAAAAGCAAAAGAAAGCTGCACTGTAACATTAACAACATGTAACATGGCTTTAAACAATCAATCATTAGAGGAAAAAATTGCTAATATCAAGATACTTTTTAGGACAGCAGATGACTGTAATTTTGGACTTGGAGGAAAAAAAGTGAATACAAATGTACCTGCGTAAGAAGACAAAGTATAACTGTATGACTTCCTTTCAGAGTCACTTGTCAAAAAGAGCTGTGGCAGGACTTGTCAACTTTGGAAACTGATGCACAGAGGCCTCCGTGAGTGTTTTGGCAAAGAAGGGAAACTGTTAAGCGTATTCATATTCTAAAAACATGAAAAGTCTCTTTGGTTGCTAGAAGTGATAATTAAGCTGTGCAGGAATATCTTCTGCCTTTAATTAGTCTGTTCTGAGGTTAAATGCCACTGGACTCTCTGTTTTTGTGCTATGATTCTGCCAGCAATGTTGAGTGAGCAGAGCTGAAGAAAAACCTGCTTTTCATCTTTTCAGTATTTTTTTCTCTAGGTAATATTTTCCTTCCCTGTCCTCATTCAAAGGGGAGTGGATAATAAAGCTATATATTTTGCTATCAGCAACATTTTATGACTATGATATAATGTCAGGCATTTCTCACCGAGTGGGCTTTTGCATATGAACAACCTTGAAGAAACTTTCGAATGCCTCCCCCTGCTTATTTATGCTTCCCATAAGAAGCAGGAAAAATAGCCCAAACACACCTT
>JAVCKT010097949.1:0-11179 GCA_032273925.1 Rhynchotus rufescens
TGCAGGGGGACACGTGGAGAAATGAGACGGGGCAACTGCACTCGGCAGGAGCACACAAACCTCAGGGCACGCAAGAGAAGCAGGGGGGATAGAAGCTTTGCTTCCACCTCCACCACACATCACAGGCACTTCCTACCTACCTGATCAACAGACAGAGTAGCTGCTGCCTCCCTCCCATCCCATCCGTGCCCTGCCATGCCTGATCCGAGGGAAGACTTTCTGGGACACTGACCCTCCGTCCCCTCATGGCCAGCTCCATGGAGCCCGCTGTCAGTTTGGCCTCGAGGGGCTGTACCACGCAAGCGGGACGGCAGCAGCGAAGGCAGCTTAGGCTAAAATGAAAATAATTAATGAATTACATAAAGGGATAACCTGGATGCCCAGAGTTTTTTGGAACTGATTAAGCCTAGTTCACTGGCTTAATAAGATGTGCTGTTCAACACAACCAATGCCCCCTAGTCTGAAAGGGCAGAACCACAAAGCATGAAGTGACTCAACCAAGGTCTGGATGTCCACTGAAGCCTGCTCTGCCGCCCTCCACTCAGCCTTTCTATCTCCTGTGAACGTACAGATGGCTCAGAGAGAGCTGTTTGCCAGGTTTCACCTGGAAGCTGCATCTTCACGGTGCCTGGACAAGGAGGGCACTTAGTAGGTCAGCAGTCTTGCCTATCTCTGCAGCCTGAGGTATCTAGATCTTCCACCAAGTGACTTTTCCAGCTTTGCTCAGACACCCAAGGGAAGTCGTGACTAAGATGTTAGTAGCATCATCTCAACAAGGGGGAAGTTTGCCCCCAGCTCCAGGCACTGCTATTCCTTAACCATTCCGGATTCAAGTACCAGAACAACAACATCCTTCAATATGTGACAGGGTTTTTCTAAAAATCTGCACCCGGACCCTGTCCTGGTCAGAACTGACCTGTGATCCTGGGGTTTTCACAGCCAGCAGGCAACTTGCATCTTCTTCAGACATCTGGCAAGTAGCGTCTCATTTAAGAGCACCAGCTCAGTTACTGGCGGAAAACAGGATGAGATACAAGGATGGAGGAGGAAAAAGAAAACACAGAGTGCCTCAAAATGCTTTGGCTTACTCGCATTAGTACAGGCACTGCAGGTCTTGCAGTGTCACAGAGCGTGCACCTTTTGTGGGCACTCTGTCCCGTGCTGGTCCTATCTCAGAGAGGACCTCCCAGAAAAAGCTGGTATGAAGATGTCCACGACACAGAAACACACTTTGCACTCAGAGGCTTTGCCAGTGTTGCAAACACCTGCAGCTAAGATGAAGGTCTTTCTTTTCCCCTCAGACCAAAGGGACTTCTCCCAAAGTGGTGTGTTAAATGCCAGCATAATCTCAGAGACAAGACCAGGAGAGAATATACTTCCTGGGCAGAGACAAGTTGGTTCCCTCAAATAAGCCATATATAAAGTTATCAAATAGAAAAGAGCCACAGAGCATTAGTGATACTTACCCAGAACACACAGATAGCAAAATATTCTACAAATAAGGTGAATTTTTAAAACTCTACAGGATATTTCTCATAGGCACCATCTCCTACAGATAAAACCTTCTAGAGAGATAATCAGCACCTGAGGATCAAGTGCAGGACTGACCTGCTCGAAACTGGGTCAAGCTGATCAGGCTCCCTGTGAGGCAGCGCTCTGCCATGTGTGGCTGCTGAGACCTGTTGCACTGAGCCCCAGCAGCTGCAATTGCACTCAGGATGATGGCTACAAGAACCATTTTTCTTTTCGATTACATTATCCTCTCTTAACTCCTCTTGCTAAATGAATCCTTCTCTCCTCAGCAGTCATATGCTCCAAAAAAACCAGTTGTTTCAGAATGAGAAGTTTCGTGCCTTCTGGCACAGGACCCTTCACCAGAGAAGTCCCAGGAATGCCAAGGGCCTCCAGAAGAAGCCACCAGCCTATTCCTGCTTCCAGTTCAGGGGTTACTCTTCTGTCCAGGGCCTGGAGTCACTTGGCAGCTGGTTGCAGGAGCTTGGCAGCAGGGCTTGAACCAGACTCCGGGTGCTGATGCTGTTTGTAGATAAAAGCACTGGAAATTCTTAGGCTGACAAGCTAAGAAACTGTCACCTCTCCAGATCTTCCCTTCCCCGGAGAGCCACAGAGAAAAGAGAGTCTCTTCTTCGCTATCTCAAACAGAATCGTCATAAACTTTCTGCCTTACGTCTTTATGCCAACTTAATGCCAATATAAACCTCCTCCCTCTGTCCTCCGCCTCCAGAAAACTGGCTTTCTATGGGAGACAAGTAAACTTGTAAGGATTTGATTAACCTATCACGTCTTTTCAGAGAAAATGCAATCACAGCCACCATCCCTATGAAGAAGCCATTTTTTAAAAACAATAATAATATAAAACCAACTGCTCCAAACTTAGGGGAGAGACAGCATCTGAGGGTGATTTTGTTCATCTGGCCAGGACAGATACAGTAAAAGCCAAAGAGAGGGAGGATGGGAACGATGGGCAGAGTTATTAATCGCCTGCTGAAAGATAAGCTTAACTACCTGAACGCTGCAGGAGTGAAGGAGAGGGAGCATCAGCCAGCCCTAAAGTCCTCTCAATCCCGTCAAGGTCCTCAGTGTCACTCGCTCCTCCTCCCGGTGCGGCAGGAGAACGTGCTCTAATCTCCAGGACAGCCATTCCATAGAGTTGCTGCCGGGATCTCAGTAGTTAGGGGAGCTGGGAGCAGCCCCCCAATTTCCAGCCACAGGCCTTGGCTCCAGGCCAGAATGCAGCTGCTCAAACCTTTTTCACAAAAGGTATGAAGTGCCAAATCCCAGAGCAAAACAGGTTTAATGTGGTTTAATGCTAAGTCTGCCTTAACCATAATTACTTTCTTCATAATTGACCGCTGTAAATCCTTATTACAGCCCTCTGTCTTTCTGTTAATTAACTGCTGCAGACATTTTATGCCTTTAAGAACTGTATTGCATTTAACTGAACGCTACAGGAGTTGCAGGGATGAGCAAAGATGAACATCATGCAGTTCTTCAAAGCCTCTGAAAAGGTCTAATTTTTTTTTTTTTTTTTTTTTTTTTGCCAGGAGCATCACTGAACAGAGGACTGTCATCTGTCATGGGCATCTCCAGGTCACATCCTGAGGATGAGCTCCAGATCTGCTTGCTCTTCCCTGCAATCTCTCCCTTGACGTAGCAAAGAACCTGCATATGGAGAGAGCAGGACCCACTAAAGGTCAAAACCCACATTTCCTTCCCCTTACTTTTCCTAGGTATAACCCTGTACCCACATTGTCCATCACAGCTCCCACGCGAGCTACCTAACGTCCTGAGCCAGCTGCGACCCCAAAGCCATGCACAGTGTTTGCAAGACACTGAGCCCCTCTTAATCTTCTTACTCTCTCAAGCCCTGCAAGCTACAACTCTAAGAATGATCTCTGAGACACACCTTGTCTTAGTGCAATACTTCAGTTACTGAACAGGGGACCCTCTCCAAGGGGAGACCCTCTCCAGAGGATTTGGCACTCAGTTAACCCTACCAAGTTACTAGGATCTTCTCAGTATTACAGAGAGGTCGTTGAACATCGAAAACATTTCATTCATAAGCACTCAATAAGCAACAAGAGAAAAAGGGGAATATTACCCAGCAAGCAATTTAAGTTACAGATTCATTGAAAACATTCATAAATAAGTTTTTGCAATGACAAGTGCAAGAATCAGTGAGGCAAGTTACCTACTTGGGAAGAGTCAGCCAGCTGCAGCATCAATAACCTTTCCAGAGATGCTGTGCAAATCCACTGAAGCACATGCAGCCACTCACTGTTTGGATATTTGCTTTGGGCTGTTTAAAGAAATAATATTAGCCCGTTCATTTCAGAGAGGTAATAAATTTTCTTTTGATAAAAGCTAAATAAAGTCACAAATGATACGAGTTACGTGCTGCTCTGAGAAAACAGGGCATAGTTTTTCCCAACCACCTTTGCAAGCTTATTGGGAAACATTTAAGATGCTATTGGAGCAAGAGAAGCCTTGCTCCAATTTGTTTTCACCACTGAATGTTACCTTAATATTAGCTACATTTCCATCAAAGCTGTAATCGGACTGGGAACCAAAATCCCAAAAGAGCTCTCTGCTCCAAACACCCTGGAATTAACGGCTATAGAAGTGCTAAGGACAATCCTCCATATTTTTTTTTCCCAGTTCTGCTCAGCTTTGACCTACTCACCTCCAGCTAAATGAAACTAGCCCTAGGCCACAGAAAGCTCCAGAAACAGCTCATGAAAACGCTCATGAAATTAGATGAAATCGGTATCCCCACCACCTACTAAGGATGGCAAATAAGGTGGCAAATAAAATTGTGCATCCTTCACACACAAAGTCTAGTTAGAAAAGCACTCCGTGCACTGAAGAACCACCAGAATCCCCTTATTTTGACTATATGACCATTTCACCTTAAAAACCTCAGGATTTATCCAAGTCTTTCACACCACAGGCAGACACAAAGTAAAATAGTGAAATGCACAAATAAACCCGCTGATGAGAAAAGCCACGGAGCGCCTGGTAACCTCAGCCTGTTGGCTTAATTAGTGCAACAGCAGCACGTTTTGTGTTGAAGGCAAGGCAGAAAGAGCCAATAAATGGGAAAGCTTTGTGCTCCCTAATGATACGAGTAAGCACAGCTTGGAGAGCCAGGCCGGGCGCTTTGATCCGCTCCGAAGGCAGGCAGGGCTCTGCAGGCCCTTCTGACACCACAGGCTTACCATGAACACGGGCCTCTGTCCAGCCTCTGCTGCAGTCACATTCATTTAGGAGCTTTACCCAACATTAGACTTGCTTAATGTGAAAAGCAGAACGCCTGCATTCGATATATTTTGCACATCTTAAAAAGAGAAAGGCTAAGAGAAACCAGGAACTGACTCTCAAGGGCTAAACAATCACAGAAGACTTTGGGTCTGCCTGTTAAAGTAGGGCAGTAGAAGTCAAGTTTGCTTCCTCTCCTTACTATAAATACCCAGCTTTTCTAAAAAGGAGACATGGTAGTATCTTATTTTCTAACCAGTTTTTCGTGTTGCATTGGTGCTTCAGAGTAAAATAAGCTTGGAGAACTGTACTCAGCGTGGGGGACTTGAGGCCTCTCTTTAAACATGCTGGCAATTGCAAAATGCTGAACCTTAGAGCTGCAAAACATCATCACTGCCCAGATCAGCAAGACTGTTCATCTTGTTGTGTTCTCATGACAGCCTTGGGGAGAGGGCTTTTTTTCTGAGGGCCTTTTATCTGATTAGATTTTCGCTCCCATTACAGCTGGGCCAATTTTGCAATGGGGCAAAATTAATTAGTTTGCATCAAAGAAAAGCTCCTTGAGACGCAACACTAATGAGCTTCATCTGCCCGATCAGAGGGCTTTGCTTTTAGTAACACTCGGAGCAAAACTCGGTTTCCGAGAAATATCCTCAGAATATTCCAAGCTAACAGCATTAGCCCAACCACCACCAGGATAACGGCCAGGAGACGGGGCTGGAGGCTGCGAGCAGACCCATCAGGGTGGGAATTGAGCAGAGGAGGCAGCGCAGACCCCAACACGCTGGCAATGGGGCTGGGGAGAGGCACGTGCAGGTCGGCCCCGGGCCCCACACCAGCCCCTCGGCCCTGGGAACGAGACCAAAGGGGCTGCACGAGCACAGGGCACTAAGCTTGGGAAATGATGGATGGAATAAAGGGGCATCCTAAGGCAGGCGCGCTAGTTTTTAAGTACTCGGCAAACTACCTGGGACAAAACATTCATTTTTAAGTTTGATTTTTATAGTTCATCAACTTTGCTTTGACTTCGATAGGAAAACAAGTGCAGAGAACAATGAGAATTAAATAGCTCTGGTATTTCCTGACTCTACTATATTTTTTTCCTTCCCACTGCTGCCTTTCCCTCACTCTATTAGTAAAAGCAAATAGGAAAATATAACCTAGAGTGATTTTGCTGGTAGGAAGGTGCCCATCTACCTGAAAAAAAATCACAGGCTAAAAGTAATTATCAGAGATATGCTGATAAATTTAGCAAAGCACATCATAAAATTACATCTGTAGAGACAATTTAGCGTAACTTGCCCACTACAAAGTGGTTTGCAATGCAAGTCAAAAACATATAATTTAAGTGCATGTAAGAGATAAAGAAAAGTCTTTCCCACAGCTAAATGTTCCTTCCCAATTCTCCTCAGCACATATGAAAGACTAGAAATGAAGACACCTTCATTTCTAAACAAACACGCGTTTCTCCAACACTTTTGTGGCCCACTCAAGCTTCAGGATGTTTTCAAGGCACAGAACCCTGAGCTGAGCCAGCCATGGTCCTGCTGGGTGTCCAGCTGCAGGGAGGTTACAGAAAGAGTTCAGAGCCTGAGAACTGCTTTCAGCAGCACCACAGAAACCACTTGAGTTGTGAGGCTCTCAAAAACACACTCAAATTCAACCAAATAGGCAGTACAATTGAACAGGCAGCAACAACTGCGTGGGGAGAAAGACTTAACTTGGATCTGCAGCTGGGCACACAAGACGGCAGGACCGCGTCGCAAGGCACACGGGTACACTGACTTACGATGGTTAAATACAACGTCTTTGGAGCAGCCAGGAACTGAATTTAAAAACTTATTAATCTCTTCCTTGTGTCTGGATACCACTTTTCATCAAAGTGATCTTGATAAGTCACAAGCAACACTGAAACCATAACAGTTTTATCCTTTTGCCAACCTATTACAAGAATTTAATTTCAAAAAGCATCATTTCTAACACCCACCCCGTGTCCTCTGATCCTATGAACGTGCTGCACCTGTGTATAATATTTCTCCACTAGCCTTCTATGACAGGTCAACATAAAAGACAATTCCCGTTATTTATAGGCTTTCGGTTATCTCTCAGAAGAAACAGGGACCAGGGCATGTGTGGGAAGGGAAAAGCTTTGTTTAATTTGCTTAATTAAGCTCAAGTCTTTCAAGCCTAAATAAACTCTGGATTTGGCTGGTTAATTAAACCACAAAGGCAGTTCCTTCCCTGGAAAGGGCAGCTCCGTCACGGCGCGCCCCGCGCAGCGCGCACTTCCGCCGACACGCTGCCGACCCGGCGCCGTGAATCCAGAGAGCAGCAGGGCCGCTCGCCCAGGGTGCTTCGGCCGGGCCGCACGCGGGAGCCGGCGGCTACACAGACACACGGCTACCTGCTCGGTGCTTTGGGCAACAGCGTCAACATTCCCACCGCCGCTGGTGTTTGATTAGCCGCAACCTCGCGAGGAACGTGTGCATGGACCGGGGGACAGCGGGGACACACACAAGAGCAACAGGTTCACCCACTGAAGCTGTCAGGGATACACCAGAAAGTAGCCAGGTTCAGTCATCCCTCCTGTTAAAGGAAACAAGGAACCTCTTTTCCACCCTTGTCCATCTAATACCCAGTTGCGAGGCCCTGGCTCCTGCCTGCAGAGCACTGCTCCCTAGGGAAGCGAGCGCCACGCGGCAGCCCCTGGCAGCGCCAGCCCGGCACGGGGCCGCGCGCTGCCCTTCGCCAGCCTGCTCCAGAGGCAGCAGAGGCTGCACAAGCAGAAACCTTGCAAGAAACTGCCTCTCCAGGCTGCTCCGGCTGCACATCTCCAACACCAAAAGCACCCCACGGGAACCAGCTCATGCACCCCCATGCCAACACCTCCCTCACCTACCTCCTGCCTCCCACCAAATCCCTACCAGCAGGAGGAAGAGGAAAAGGTTAAATCTTCCCTTCAGGTATATTTGAATCTTTCCCACAAGTAGCTCTGTTGGTAGTGCCAATATGTCCACAGTCCCAGAAAGACTTTTGTTGGACCTACATAATTTTATAACTCACATCAATTTCCCGATGTTCCTCTTCTTGCCCTTCCCAAGTGTCCAATCCACAGAGCTTCCTTGATCTTCCATGTTTTTCCCAATCGTTCTCCCCCTTCCCGCTACTCCAGTCTCTTTTATCCAACATTTCTCCTCCTTCCATTCAGCCATGCTAGGGGCCTCATTCCACGTGTCAATATGGAGTCATTCAGCATTTTTGTTTATTCTCTGCTACATTTAAGTGCTGCTCATTCACTTTTACATCATGAAATGGAAATCTTGACTAACCAGGTTGGCCTGAACTCAGAACGTCTTCTCACAGTCTTTGTCCCCAGGCTTATTCTCTGCCTGAGGAGGAAACTCTTAGATGTTGAACTTAAGCGTTTGTGCAATACAGGGGATTTTGAATGGAGAAAATATCTTTGACATCACTGGCTAATTATAATTTGCTATGCTAAAATATAGTACTTTGGCTATACTGTGGAGCAGGATAAAAGTGTGCACGTATGTTCCTGTGCGCTTCAATATCCTCCTATTGACAGAAGATAGGATGACTGGGCTATGACTGGAGACCAGGAAATTATTTTTGTGATTTCATTAGAGCAATTGACAAAAGCGTTTCCTTTCTGTGGAAGGTTAACAGATGGCTTGTTCATGTTGCTACTTCTTTAAATAGGGCTGTCGCCAAAAATGATGCCCATGACAACAAAAAAAATATTGATATAAGCTCATTGCAAAATTAAAACAGGGCTCACGTAATCTAAACCACAATGCTGCCATCACTGCGACGCGGAAGAGTGTCAAGCTGCGTTTGCTTTTCTGAGGTTTCCTTGGTAGCTGGATGGAGGGACACCCATTTTTGGAGAGCCAACGATACGGGACTTGCACTATTACGTGAACAAACCTGTAGTCAGTGAGTTGCCATGCCTACTTCCCTCTCGGACATGGATATAAGATGGTGTTATATCCAGGCTGGGATTTTCATCATAACCGTAACAGAACGTATTTCTCATCCTGGGTAAATATGGTTTCATATAAAACTGCTCGAGTGATTCAGAACTGCAGATTGCTAGTGGTAGTGGTGGGATTTACAGCACGAGCAAGACTCGGTTCTCATCGAGACACAGGCGTCCTGTGGGGCCCTTCCCCAGGAAACCAAGCGGGTTTAGCCAAAGGGGCAGCACGCTGTGCTGTGTTCTGCTGGCCCCACCTCACACCCGTGCCCACCACGAGCATCTCCCGCCCTCCAGGGCTCTGCTTTCAGGTCTCACCTCCGGCTGCAAGGCACACGAATGGCCTTAGCACTACCTCCAAGCAGCTCTGCTCCCCATGCCCCTGCCAGCCGCTCGACCGCACGGAGACGGGGCAGCCCTGGCCCACTCGCTGGCCCTGGCGCCCAGGCTTCACCTGGACAGACATGGCTCTTTTCCATGTGATCAAATACCTACAAGAACAACCAATTTTGAGAATAGAGATCGGAATCTACTTGGTACTTAATCAATATGTGACAGCACATTAGTTTTTCTATTCAAATAGACAAAATTAATATATTTTTAAACATTTTAAAATATTTTTACTTATATTTATATTTTCCTTCAGTATTACAACTACCTTTTCCTCCCTTTTCTGTTATTTTCTCAGGTATCCCTTCTACATCTCTTTTCTTTCTCTGGTATTACTGTCTTAATTCTATAGGCTCTTCATCACATCCCCCTTCCCTCATCTTTTCAAGCCATTTGTTTACATTAGCCTGTATATAAAATTAAGCTCTCAATTTTTTCTGTTATTAAAACTTTTAGCTAACTAAGAGTGAGAAAAACTGAGCGAGAAAGAGCACAACAAAGCAAGCAAGGACAAGCCAGAAAGAGAGCATAAAAAAGAAAGCAAAAATGAGTGAGACAGCAAGAGAGAAAGACAGAGCAAAAAGCAGCAAGCAAACCTAAGACAACATGAAAGAAACAGGAAAAAGTCAATGGATTTTCCCCAGGGTTTCTCACTTCACTTTGCTTCCTAATAACTCCGAAGGGCAGCTTTTGTCTTACAGCTTTTATCTTTTTTTTAAAGCACAGAGCTGAAATCTGCTCTAGCAAAGAGGTAAACCATATAACCGGACAGGGCAACTAAAGGAGGACTAGTAAGAGTTTTCTGCATAGTAAACCCTCTGTGGACGGCTGTTTGCAGCAGCCTGGTTTACTTTCCAGCCTTGGGATGCCAGGTTTGCTCAGCGCACGCCTCGTCAGCCGCGAACGGCGGGCACGCCGGCAGGGACGGGTGCCCGCGCGCCCGGCGCCCGAGGGAGCACCCAGCCGCTCGCTGCTCGCGGTTGCCTTCACCCACCTGAAGCGTTTTTGAGAAATTGCATAACCCAACAGCAGCCTGGGCCATGCCCCAGCCTCCTCCTTTCTCAGGCAGAGCATGTTGATTTTATCATCGTCTACAATAAAAAAAAAAATAGGTAAGCAAAGAGCATTATGAAGAAAAACACAGAATTTATCTTTTTGGTGAGAGCAAAAAAAATACGGAAGAAATAAAAATATTGAAATCTCTTCACACCAGTGTCACAAATCATGAAGATGATGGACTTGCCAATAAAGATTTAAAATATTTTGTGTTTAGGGTGACTGTATGGGTCATTATTTGTGACATGCCCTCTCAGATCACTACAGCAATTAAAATAAAATATGAACTAAAACATAATGCAGAAAATTAAGAAAGCAGAAGCAACCTGAGCCTGGAGAAGTGGGGCAGAGAACCTCTCAGCCCACTGCTTCGTGGTTTAGTTTACCTGAAGTTACAAGTCTGTGGCACAAATACTCAGCAGGCATTACGATACCAACAGTAAACACCTCCTCACAGCAGCAGAGCACAGATTAAGCATTCAAGTATCACTCTTTTGCCCTACATCCCAAGTTTCCTTGGTTTCCTGGGGCTTTGCCTCATCAGGAAAAAGCTGCTACCTACAGTGAAAATGCTGCTCTTGCAAAAACAGGAATCAAAATAATACTGTAATCATATCTTTGATTTATATTATTATGCAGAGCTATTAATCCTAAATTAAAGTATGCCCTTTTGGCTCAATTTCTGCCTCTAGGTAGAATTGCTGTTCCCATCTGATTAGAATTCAACTCCTGTTCTGTTTCCTTTCTCTTTCTGCGCAGTTATTCCTATGCAGTTTCTACCACGCAGGTGCCACACGTCACAATTCCCCTGCAGCTCTGTCCAAGCAGGACTGACCGCGATTGCTGGGCTCCTCCACGGGTGGCTCCTTCAGAGCCCTGCCCAGGGCAGGGGGAAACCCTTCTCCTTTCTCCCAGAGCAGGTTAGGGAGGGAACCCGCTTCTACAGAGAGGGGCCTTCCGAAA
>JAVCKT010097950.1:0-11179 GCA_032273925.1 Rhynchotus rufescens
AACCTTGACTTACATCTTTTTCCATCAGCATAAGCCAGTGAGACACTCCCTTGGTCCAGTGAGGGAGAGGGAGAGAGGAACACACCAGGGGCTGCAAGACTGAGGCCACACAGCCAAATCCTACATTTCAGTCTGAAAACTGCTCTTGTGCTCCCATGAAGTCTTCCATACTTTGAGCATTTGAGTTATCAAGACTGTATTTTTGGAAAGCAGATCAAATCCTTAGCACACAGTTTCTATCAGGACTGAGTCATCTACACAAGATAGATCAATATCAAATCAACTGGAAAGTGATTCTTGGGCTCCACTTACAATGCTTTAGCATCACTCCTATCTCTATTCCCTTTAAGTCATAGGTTTAATAATACTAATCCCTTAGCCACTGTCCTGCCACAGAAGTTTTGTACAAAAGTTAATCTCTTCTGCTTTTGCTTTCCATTTACCTTTGATTGCTTAATTTCCATAGCTTGAAGTTGATGATGCTGTTCAATTGCCAAAGTGAAATAAGGCTCTGAAAATAATGCTTGTCTTACATACTCAGGATACTGTACTATATTGTTACTAAAGATGCTGTCTCAATTATGAAAGTCATCAATTAAGGCATGTCTTTCAGGGCAATAGATTTTCTTGTTGACTTTTTTTATATTTGGTTTTAATTTATATGTTTTAAGACCTATCTGTTCTGTGGTTCTAATTAAATACAGTTGCTGTATTTTACTTCTCAGTACATTCAGGAAGCAAATGTATCTCATATTTTCTGTGTATTCAGGAAATTTTTATTTCCAAACCTGAAGCTTGTTATTTAAACAAGCTATCAGCAAAATCTAAAATCACAAAATAAATCACATGTATATACCTAAATCTGGTAATATAAGGCTGAATAGTCCATTCTTGACACCTTTGACTTCTTAAAAATACTTCTAAATAACAAGATAATTTTACAAGCTAATACACATTTCTGTGATCTGCCAGAGAAATACTTTGCTTATACTACGGAAGACTTTGTAACTCTCCACTAGGGCTAGGTTGAGTGACAGATGGCTTTATTTCTTTATTCACCCTTGTTTTATGCCATAAACATTGAACAATGCTACAATAAGCACAATTAAATTAATTTCATTCAAGTTTGAGGTCAATGGAGTCCATCTATCCTTTCAGGAAAGGACTGGTAGTTAAAAAAAAAGTTTTTATCTGTGAACTGGCCCAGTAAATGACAAGTAACTTCTGGTTTGTGCCTTTGAACAAGTAGAAGCAAAATGATAAAGAAAAGCTTTGCAAATTTAAATGCTTTAAAAGGTGATACTTGATGTGCATAGTCATGCTTAGTGATCTGCTTGGTGACCTTATACCTTGAATCTTTGACTAAAACCTTTCCATGTGGGGTAGTTACTCAGTTACATGTCTGAGCTGACTTAACATGACTGGGGTTACATTTCCCAAGGTTCTGTACAATATTGCTTCTTCTGCAGAGAGTGGCAAAATTGCCTAATATTCAAGTTTTGTGCACTGCTTGCTTGCTTCAACCATTTCTGCAACTATTTGATCTTAACCTCAGGTTTACTTTGCAGGTTTTGTTTGTTAACATCTGGGTTGAGTTTTCTCCTCAAAAGACTCTTTTAATCGAAGTTGAACTTTTGTATCAGGTGGATGTCTTTCTAAAACACATCAAAAATGTCCTCCTCTCCTTTCATTTTGTACTTTTGTAAGGAGGCAGTGAGAGAATAAATGCCCATATTTATCTTTTATTGGTAACACTGCAGTGCAAAGTCAAGCAAAGGCTTTCTAGTTTGGATCAGCATTCTCATGTTTTCTTTTTGATTGTTGTTTACGACGCCTAAACCTGACTCCCCTTATATATTTGTTTTACCTGGTTGACAATTTTAATATTGCTCTATATTCACTTCCTTCCCATTTTAACATTAAATGATGCCTACACTTCTGTTCATAATAGCATCCCACATTGTATTGATGAATTATATCTCTCTCCTACTCAAATGATTCTTAGATAATTGCCAAATATATCTCTGAGAGGTTCTCCAAAATTTTCTTGTTTTATCAGAGAGAGAATCCTGTGAATATAGTGCAAAAAACTGTCTGAAAAGAGAAATTTAAACTCTTCCACTTTGATAGTAGAAAACATATATGGAAATAAGCTTTCTTTGCAATTTCTTTTTTTAAAGAAATGTTTTTATAAAATAACACACAAGTTACATCCAGAAACATCCAGAAGAATGAAGCAAATTATTTCCTTGATTCCTTAGTCACTCTATGACTGTCCTTACAGGTTAAATAGCTTTTACCACAGGAAAATAATTGATTTTGTTGGCAGTGATTCACAAGTCATTCCTCCCTGCTCTGGCAGCCACAGAATCTTTATGTGCCAATAGTGTTCTTTAGTCTATGACTGTCCATGCCATACGTTTATGGCAGAGGATTAAATTGCCAACAATGTAAGGCAGAAAGTTAGAGAGGTTATCATAGATATTCTCTCTATCTAGAGGGCTGTCTTCATAGCACTCATTTTTAAGAGTGAAATCCTGGAAGACTATCAGCTTCACCCATTGTATAGGGAGTTTGGAAAATAGTATTCTCAATCTAGTAAGGCTGTGACCCTTGTCACTCATGACTATAGTAACTACTATTCCTCTTACAGGAAAACTCATAATTAGACTATTAACCTATCAATAGTTAGATAGGTTGTTTGGCTTTATCTAATTTCTGGTCAAGAAAAGAACCTCACACATATCACAGATCACACAAGCATTCAGCTGTATTTTGTTAATGTTAGGAGATTACAGGAAAACTTATACAGAAAGACTGCTTGGTTTGTTTTATTCAGATATTACTTCTTAAAATAGCTATTACTTCTTAAAATAACAAGAGTTCTTATTTCCAGGCTTCTAGTAAAAGAAAAATCATCCTAGAGGTG
The DNA here is from genome assembly GCA_032273925.1 of Rhynchotus rufescens. Taxonomy (NCBI): domain Eukaryota; kingdom Metazoa; phylum Chordata; class Aves; order Tinamiformes; family Tinamidae; genus Rhynchotus; species Rhynchotus rufescens. The sequence continues at coordinate 2,930 of JAVCKT010097950.1, forward strand.
ATTAAATAAAACAAAGAAGGCTCTCTTTCTATAGACTAGAAAATAGGTTGGGCAAGGACTTCACATCAGCATCTGTCAGCATCTTTATTCTAAGAATATGCATATATATATATGTGTGTGCATGTGTGTGTAAGGTGTGTGAGGGGGTAAATTTTCCCAGCAGCAAGATAGTTTTATATGTTTTAGATTTTTGTGTGAGTTGTAACCTCACACACAAAGTTCTTAAGGGTGGTGAGAGAACGTTCATGGAAGCTTTGGACTCTCTCAGTTGAGAATTCATTCCATTCTATGGCTGGTTATTTTCTTTCTAGTTTCAAGCCTCAAAGTTCTAAAGGAAAAAGAAAAACATGAAAACTTTTCTCATCTATTTTCTTAAAGTAAGTGTGCTAAAAAAAATAAACCATGCAGACAGCCAATAAATCTTGCAGTAGTCTAATTTTTCTTACAATAATGCCTCAGGAAAATAATCCGTGGCAAAGAAAGCAAAATGATTAAAGCTATCTAACCTTCTCTCATTTACTCATCTTCTATATCCACTTCAAGTACTGCTCCTCTCAAGGGAATTCAAAGTCCTAGTGTTGCTCAATTCTTCTATCAACCAATGAAAAGAAATGTTTAGTGTGGCTTATCAGACCAATTACGACAAATCACTTAGGAGTTTCAGATGGAGTAATTTTGAAAAAAATATTAAAAAGTTAAATTATAACAAAGTTGTAGAAAATATATTAAATATTTGGTTCTAGTCATGAAAATTTCTCACTCCATGAAGAAATCATTATTTTCTTGTTCAACAGGAAGTATATTGGCTCCAATGAAACCTAGAGAAATTTGTCTGACTTGTCTAGCTACTACTCTTCTTATTCCTCAGTAATTTCATTGAAGTGCTTTTAAAGCTCACCTAGCCATTAACACTGATCTTATTGCTGGGCATGTTGCATCCAGAACTAAAAAAGCATTAGCCATGCTATTGACTGTCTCAAAGATAGAAGGTTAATGCCTGTTCTCATATTCCTGGGATCTCTCTGAATCATTCGGTGTTTCCATCATGGAACAGAAGAGTACAATATAAAGAGATACTTTATATTTTATATAGCATTCTGCTCCATTAATTTTCATAGCCTGAGTTACTATATAATTCTATTTTGTTTGTGAGAACTTTGGCTAAGAACCTATTCTCTTAAGACTAGAACTCGAGCTAAATTCTTCCAAGGCAAGCATACCTAAAGAGCATGGGTAGAAATTCAGATTTTAGATACCTCACTCAGAGATTCACAAAAATCATTCTTAGACTATTCTGAGAACAGATGAGACTGCAGTCTAAAACTGGAATATACTCTTGAAAATATATTTACTCTGCTTACCCTGCACATCATACAGCCTCCACTACTTTAATTGACTATTTTATGAAGATGAGCTCACAGATGAACAACAGCTGTCAGGGAATGAATCAGATCAAATTAAATATTACGTTGCAAGATAGAGGAAAGCACAGATTACAAAATTTGATCTATTTGATCAAGTAAAATCACAGATAGTCCCTTCTAAATGCAAGTTAGTTATTACTTGGTTCCTCGATGATGGAAGATTTTCATTATACAGTAATATCTATGAGGAAGCAATTAACTACACACCCGCAACTGGCTTTAAAACTCCATCATTTTCCTCTTGAAAAATCTGATTCTAAGTTATGTTTCTCATATATAGAGAGAGACTACAAGAACATATTCTTGTATGTAAATATGAAACAGAATTCCAGAAAAGATAGTCAAAGTTGAAATTTAACAGTCCTTTTTATAACTTACCATAATCACCTTACATTTCACTGAGCCTTGCCTTTCAGCTCCCTTCAGAATGTCCCATAATGAATATTATCCCATTACTCATCTTTCAGTGTGAAGATTCCTAGAAAATAAATAAAATATAATTTTTCTTAAAAAAAAAAAAAAAAAAAAGACCACAAAGCAAGATATAAAGGCTCTTCCTCTTACAAGGTGGAATGAAAACCATTTGTTGGAGAAAATATTGCTGGGAGTTGGTCCAAGAATGTTGAAAACTTCTATGAAAACTCCACTTCTATGTGGAAATTTAGAATGGATGCAAACCTGATTAGCTTTGCATTCTGCCTGCAAAACCAACTTCCTTGACCTTCTCCCTTCTAATAAAAACCTAGCAGAACATATGCATATGAAAAATATTTTGCCTTTTTCATCTACATACAATTATCCCTTAGGAAAAGGCAGAAGAAAGGGAGAAAAGAAGCACACTGTATAAATTAATAGCTCTGAATTATTCATTCTGCTGACTATTAATAATATTTTCATATGAAATAATGATTCCCTGTCCTGAATATCTGAAATACCCCATGTGGTTTTATGATCCAGCACTCACATGACTGACTGCCCCCAAAGAATAGATTTTTAGTATCATTCAAGCATACCAGTTATATCAAAGTTTGGCTTTGAGGCAACATTAGTACCCTGTACAATTCACGAGGTTTTAAGAAAACCTAACAGCTCACTCCTAAAATATTTAGGCTGCCCCTAATTTCTGCTATCAGGAAACAGACTTCTATTCATATTGTTTGTATTTTATGTTCACATCATAAGGTCTGGTCTGATTTTGTTATACTGTCAACAACCATGACTTGGATGTGTTTTCAGGACAATGAATTAGTGATAGTGATTTTTCAAAGCAAAATGAAATTTTAATTTTAAACTATTTAGCTTAAAAATGTGGAACTACCTAGAAACAACTAAGATAATAAGCAGTGTTAATGCTACCAAAAATGAATATTCTTGGTATTAAGAAAGATATCATTATTTTAAAGAGCACATTTAATATACTGCAAACTTGCAAGACAGAGACATAGTTCAAAATGGCTTGCCAATAGAAAATGGCTTACCATTACAAAGAAATTAACTTCTCTAAAAAACAAAAGTCTCCAGAACATGGTAAAATATAATGAAAAGAAAAATATCTAGCTGACATATGAATCTTTCCTCCTCCAGCAACACCAAAATCTAAGTTCAGGAAAGAGAATAATTATCTTCTAAGTATAAATCTGTTAACTGATCAGGGCTGCTGAAGTGTCTGTAGCAAATTATAAAGCTAGGAAGATAATCTGTTCAATCAATTCAGATACCTGGAACACCATCTGAGATGACCCTGAGGAGTGAAGAAACAAAAATAAAACAATAAAATAAAATGCAATGGAAGAAACAACTGGAATTTATATCAAAAGCTGTAAATTTGTCAGCTAAAACTGAAGGAGGAGGAGACAGAAATACATAGATTAGCTAGTAACAGAAATACCAAAAATCAACATTGAGAAAATATGGAAATATACAGAAAGTTTAATTAAAATATATTTAATTCAAAATGTTTCTAGTTGATTTGAAGAGATATAAATGTCATGTGTGCACCATAATGTGGAGCCTAATTTAAATTATGGCTCTTACCACTCCTTTAGATACAATGAACTCAGAGTAGGAGAGATGCAGAGAATACTGGAATGCTGTGAGCAATGAGTCACCAATAGCATCACCAGACGGTACATTTACTCAAGCAAAATTAAGACTAAAACAAAGTTGCTATCTGTAAGTCTGGGGTAAACAACACAGGAAAAGAACGTTTCAACTATAGGATGGAAATTGTAATTAATAGATCAGGAAAATTCTAGTTTCTAATTTGTCAGGTACAAAGGTCTCTAAGACCTTTTATTTAGAGGGGAGAGATTCTAAGCCTTCAACTTTGACTAAGCTGAAGATGAATCCAATTACCATATGTTACAATTACTAAATTATAGGTGATCATGATCATGAAAGAAGTTTTCTCATATATTATATTTTGTCTTATACACAGTAGCTATTATAACAACTCTTGGCACTACCACCAGAGCCAGTCATCAATGACAACAGGAACAGAAACAGTGGTACAGAAGTGTACAGCAGTAGCTATTGAATCTAATTAATTTTATTCATTTAGGAAAATGCCCCTGTGATTTATGAAGGAGGAATAACTAGGTTTAAGAGGTAGTTCATGAATATAATTCCTTAGAAAAGGAATTTTAAGATATGGCTGTTTCACACATCAGAGTTACTACCACTCCATGTGCCTTTCAAACAGTAACAATGATGATGGAAGATCATTACTGCTTCACTCGACTTCAGAATCAGAATTACACTGTGAAATAAAAAGTATAAACACTGAACAAGGGACACTTTTATCTGCAATATGCATAAGCATAAGTATGCATAAGCATCTAATAAGGAAGTGGCATGTGTATGCAAATATTACAATTGAAAGTGGAGAGTTTACATTGGTCACACAATCCACTTGCAGGTGTTAGGGAAAAAAATAATGGTAACATCATATTCAAAATGTGAAAGCTTATAAAACCTGGAAGCTTTCCTCCACCTTTTTTTACTTTCTCCTAGCAGCACATCCAGCACTTAAAGGAAATATTTTTGAAAGACTTTGAGAAAAATAGAACACATAATCTTTTAGAATGCTAAAAGTGTGCTTGGAAACATAATCAATGAGTTAGGAATTCTTTAAAGGTAATATGGTATTTCTGAATTTACTAAAGCAATGTGGAGCACTGACAAACTGAAAGGGGTTCAGTGACCAGCCAATGAGCGCTACAGGACCATAGAGCTGTTCAGTTACTGCACTCATTTACAATCCTTGCTTCCAAAAGTGCATAAATGGAAGCTTTATGCATCCTGAAATAATGCAGTGACAATTCAGTGAAAAGAATCATTAAACTAAGGGTTAAAAAAATAAAGAGCATAGGCTTAGAAGAAATATATTTTGCATATGATTGCTTTAAGATGTGCAAAATTAATTCCTGGAGAAATAATACAAGAAGCAATATATTTTGAAGCCAGTGTTTGATCTGTCTCAGTATCTTAAAAGTTGATTCCTCTGGAATTGGGTAGTTAGAATATCATGCGGATTAAAAATAGCTGAAAGACCATGATGAATAGGAATGATTAAAAGCAATGTATCAATCTGAGACAGTTCAGCCTAAAATAGATAAAGTTATATCGCATAGATAAGATTAGATCACTACCATAGACTGATAGATATACCAAACCATCAAAGAGGGAAGATGCAGTTGGTGACAATGGACTATTGCAACAACTGGTGACAATGGATAGGTGCAGCATCATTTGGACATATCAGTGTCCTAACTTTCTTTTCTAGGTACAGTCAGATAATCTAGAATTACTCAAAATAGGTCATCCTATTTGAACTGACATCTACATCTGCATCAGGCTCCCAGAAGAATATGCTCTAGGGCATCTCAAACAGTGCTGACATTGTGAGGGTAGGATACATCACTGGGTGTTTCTGTCGTTCCTGCACCTAAATAGAATTCCTAGATAACTCTAACAGTAAGAAAAGATAATGCTGGTCATTAACTGCTAAAAAGCTGGCATTGAAAAACTATTGTAGTAAACCATACCTTTCCATTTTTCCCTATTTAGCTGGATAAAAGTAATGTTGCTTATTTATACAGCAATAATCATATGTTCTCTTCTGTTAACTCTGGTGATAAATACATAGAAATTCAATAATATAACAAGTTTTTTTATGATATTTGCTTTGTATTTCATAATGAAGTCCTTATATATTCAGTGTTATTACTCTCTTGCATTTCCTATCAATCATGAAAGTTCCTTGGTGGAGGTGAATAAGGATGGGCTTATTTTATTTAGATAGAATAGTTAAGATAAAAACTGTAATGCTCTGATGCATTCCACTGTTTTCCTTTGGTGCCAAAGATTAGGTGCTATAAACATAAGAACAAAGTAAATCCTCACTGTCATCATCAAATATTCCTCTGAAATGTCCATGTATTTCAGGAACTGGTGTGTCCACTGAGGTCTGTTCTGCTGGTGACACTACAGTTGCAACAATGACACTGGCAGTGTGTTGTTCTGCATAGTGGGACTGATGCTACTACTACAGTCACTGAACAGGTCCTTTCCAATTCCTACAGTCACACTGGCATAGAGAGGATTAGCTTCAGGAAGAAAGCATCCTCCGAGGTAGATCAGTCTTTTGCCTAGAGGTATTATTTGAAAATATTATCAAATAAACAAGATTAGAAGTCAAAGTCAAAGGCAGCACAGCTTAAAGTTTCTCAAATAACTAGCTACTTTCTTTGTTTCACTTCATTTGTGTGCTTCTCCTAAGGACATCAGATCATGTCTTTGAAGAAATTTACAAAGCAGGGAGTGGTAGTACGACTCAACCACTCTTAGCCCAGAATTATATATCGTTCACTTCATCTGAAGTGTCTTATAGGGAGAAATTGTACTGTTGGAACCCCAAAATATTACAACTGCTCTGCTTTCTGTATTTTGATTTTTAATTTCCATATATATATTTTCTTTTTATATAATATGCAACATAAAGAAAGTGCAATTTTGGTACTGTGCAGCTTTCACAAAGTTATTCCTTTGACACATATTTTTTTTCCTATATTATTCACTCTCAAAAGTAACTTTGGAAGAAAACATAAAGTCCTCTATTTCCCACCAAGCATTTCAACAAATGCAATAATAGAAAGCTATCAAGTAAATGAAAGATTTAGTAGCTCTGTGGTCTCTTGTTCAAATGTGAACATTTCTGTAAAATTTTCTATAGAAGACATATTTCCAAGCCCAACATAGTACTAGCAACTGTGTTGGGCACAGTCACTTGAATGTGAAAGAAGAAAAAGACAGTGTGTGAGAGCTAGCTAAAAGGTTTCTTACTTAGATGAATATTTTAAGAATTTTCAAGAATTAGAATCTAATTTCCTAATTTTTTTTTATTTTTACTTTAGAACAGATTTTTAAAATGTAGGTGTGTTTAGGTACTTATATCTCTTTGCTCTTACATTTTGTCTGTTCACTTTTTTGCACTGATAGCAATGATAGTCTGCCAATTAAAAAGGAGAGAGGTTAGCAGAAAAGCCCATAATCACCTTTTGTGGATTTTCATTGGATCAGAGGTAAAACAACTAGCACATACTTTTCTTAGCTGTGTTAATATAAGCTTATGCTACAGCTAGTTCACATTTTCTTTACATAATTGAGTGATGCCTTGCAAATCCACTTCTCATCCTTTCCCACTTTCCCATCCTTTCCCTGCTCACATACTAAATTGATTTTTGGAAGAATGTAGTGCTGTTTGAAAACGTATTATCAAAAGTAGTGAAAGAGCACACTGCACACAGGAAGACGAGATGATTTGGCTCTTTCTATGTGAAACAGATGACCAATAGGAGTTCAAGTTCCATCATGTTTGACATGTAATACTGGAGGGAAGAAAATCACAAAGTGGGTAAAGAGAAGAGTGAGTGGAGTGGAGACTAATCTTTTTCAGAGAGACAGACTGGATAAGAAAAATGGTGTCTTTTCTAATTGTTCATAGTCATTGAACAAGTGACACAAAGCTGTTGCAAATTCCAAACACCTATTTAGCCAAACAACAGATCCTAGAAGAATCCTTGTTTTTCATTTCCAGAGCAATATATTAGATAGATATTTTTTGCATATCCCTTTCTTTTACTACTGCTTTCCCTGTGTTGCTCTCTCAACACTTCTACTTTAAAAGTAACAGAATCGGCATTTTCAAGCATACAAGAAATCTGTTTGAACTTAGACCCTTTCCTTTTTGACTTGCATAGTTTTAATGAAAATTGAAATTTTCGATTAAAGATTTATATAACTTGTTCTCCATGATTAATCTTAATAGTTTCAATAATCATACTTGTAATTTTTTTAATAAGGAGTTTAGATTAAAAACATCTTTATTTATTTAACAGTAAGAAATAATTACTTTTTAGTTTTGTTAAAAAGGTTCATAATTAACATTTCTAATTTTAAAATTGAAATACTTTGATATTAAATATTTATTTCATTCCGATTTGCATAATTCAAAAAAATATTTTTCTCTGTAGAACCTGTTTTACCTTATTCCAAGGAAAACAGGTTTTTGTCATAATTTTCACCGTCTAACTGGTTTCCCTGTGCTGCCACGCGTTGTACGGTAACTATCGTGAACGAGCACAGTGTATGTACATTAATGGTCCATGCTATCAATCACTACTTCTGTTTCACCGCAAAAAGTAAGCAACATTTTTCAAGTTAACTGATGTGGTATGTACCAATAATTTAATATTTACGGTAGAAGTATCTACTGATGTTCTTGTGCTGTTAGTACCAGGCTCTGTCTTTAAAGATTGTAACGATC
>JAVCKT010097951.1:0-11178 GCA_032273925.1 Rhynchotus rufescens
CCCCGTGCTCTAGGTGACCCTGCGTGTGCAGGGGGGTTGGACTAGATGACCTCTGAGGTCCCTTCCAACCTTAAGCTATGATTCTATGATCTTGTCAGCCTCCATGTACTAAGACAATATCAAGTGTAGATATAACCAGAATAAAAATTCTTTGCATTTGTAATTAAATATCCTTTCCAACAACTTGTTCTCAAAAACTACTATGTTATTTACCATTCAGACAGGTTGTAGCTATGACATTATAAAAGGCATCTTATATAAGGCAGATCTGCTATGCCTATGATTTCTGTTTTCATTTTTAAGGGCAGCAAAGGGAATCAGGAGGAAAGAAAGAGAAAGAGGAAAGGATGTGGACCAAGCTTAGAAAGATTTAAGGCAGTTTTCTTATGGAGATGAACTAGATACTGAAGACAAATAAGTATGCGTAATCAACTACATCCTCTTTTATACTTACAGAGGACATCATGACAGTTATAAACTAACTCTTCTACTATATCTATGGACACATAGAAAGTAAAACACACAGGACAAGGAGAACTTTATGCTTCTTAAAACTCTATTCCTCCATGTGCTACCTTTATATAGTCTTCCCAGGAGACCTGTGAATTTTTGTCTGTAAAATAAATGGACTCCACTTTTAATTCTCATTGGTTTTATGAAATATGGCCAATGAAAAGAAAACAGGTTCTTAGTGCAACATTGCTAATTTTATCCATCTGGAAAGCATAGGTTTTCCTCTGTGGAATGACCATATGACACAACGGCCATAAGAATGGAAGCACAGTGACAAACTTAGGTAGTGTAACAAGCTCTTAAACTTATTATTATTTAGGAAAAGCTTGCTGAGCTTACTTCTTAAACACATGTAAGCACATGAGATAAAAAGTTCAAAAAAAACCAAATCAATCCATGTTGTATGCTGTTCCAGACATCGAGAATTTAGTTCTGTGTTCATCATACCCAGGTTCTAGTGATCAGAGAACAGAAGTGCACTCTTCCTTGTGACACAGAAGAGGTGAGATAGGATCTCAAAGCTTAAAAAGCTCGTGAATAAGTGAGCTAACTAAAAGCAGAGAGTATTGACCAAAGTTGACTATAAGGAGACTAAAAGTCCATAACTTACTTGCTGTCTAAACAGGCATAATTTACACCATGTGAGAAACAGTAAATATATGTAATATATCATGCAATGTATGTGCACATTAGAAAACAGGGAAGCACCGAGACTTTGTAGAGGAATGGAAAACCAATTCATAGTAACTGAAAAAAAAAAAAAAAGGAAACAGAATTGCACTGATAGATAAGAACACAAAATGATGCACAAAATTCACTAGCCACACTCATTTGTATTAGACATTTGCTGGACAAATGGTATAAGATAGTTTTGTTTTTGTTTAGGCAGACATCAGACATTTATATAGACACTACTATCCATCAGTGGATAGTATATGTCTGGACTAGGTACAGTATGCAATCTGCAAAAAAATCAATCTGTGTGCATTATTAAGATATCAAATAAACAATACTGTTTATCTGAAGGGTAAAACTAGCAATATTCTGATGCCCTATTAAAACTGAGGGTACATTATGTTTCTAAAATTAATATCCGCTACACACTAATCAATGAAGAGTGAGAAATGTATTTCGAAGAACTGTCATCTTATACTAACAGATGTAAAGTTGGCTCAAAACTGAAAAAAAAAAAGTGTGCTTGGAGAGGAAAAACGAAGGAATGATTTTGCAGAATGACGAGAGGAGGTTAGAATTATATTCAGTACAGGTAGGACAGTCAACAAAAAGACAAAATTACACACCAGTAGCTATTAGATTAACTGGACATTTGGCTGCTCAAAACCACAAATGACCATGTTCTACCACCCAGCACTTTTCTGTTTTACCTGTGGAGAATATACAGAGAGAAAATGCAGGTCAATAACTTACTCTTATGTCTTCCCTTAGACACAAAGGTCTTTCTTACACAAAACTTGTCTCTTCACAGTCTTACTTTAAAACACGGATGACATGGACCTTTGAAAGGATGCAAAGTGAATACCTTCATAGTAAAATGCTACAAAGACCTGCCTGTGTTCAGTTGACACACGTCTGACCATGTCAGATCAGAAATAACTGCAAAAGGAACAGAAAGGAGTTGTTGACACAGAAAAGAGGAGGAAGCACGATTTCGACATTTCTTCTGCAAGAAACTTCATGCAGAAGTCTGGCAGCAGCCTGGCAGCTGGCCAAGAGGAAAACTGTGCAGGAAAAGGCTAGGTAACATAATAAAAGGGGACAGGAAAATAATGAAGACACTATGATCCCATGTGTGAGACAATGCCAAAAGGAAAGAACAATGTATTATTCTGTGATTTTTAGACAAAGGGATGGAGATGCAAACTGCTAGAGATAAAGGTATTTTTACCAGCAGAAAAAACTAATGTGGCTAAAAAATATAAAACTCCTTCCTGAATCTGCAGAAGGACAGCCATCCAGCTGACATCACATGGCACCAATCCCCAGTCCTGAAATAACTGGTATGGTCAATATGAGTCTTATCCAAAGATCATAGAAACAAACAGAGCTTTTTGTTGACTCTATGGGTTTTGGATCAGGCCCAGCAAGTACAGTTTATCCCATGGGTGTACATATGTGCTGATGATGTCATATGCATTGGGATATTCATACAGCTATTTAAAAATAGTTAACCCACCCAGTTCAAGTTTTTTTTTTTGGACCTCACTTTTCTATAAAATGTGCCTGTCTCTCTATTTTGTCAGGGCCCTTCACCAGCAGGCCTTAGCAGCTATGACCAGCCTCCCTTCACCTCAGCCTTGGACAGCCAGTTCCTGCCCAGCTACATGGTAGGTGTGCCAATCTCCAGCCCATCTCCCACTGGGTTTGTCTCGACTTTCTGGATGGGTCCAAGCCCAGACTCATCATCTCGCATTGTCTGATGTCAGTAGGACACATCACTGTCACTGGTGCCCTGTAGGTGGGATCACCACCCTGCTTGCACCTTGGCTTCCAGCTCATCCCCCCATGCAGAGAAGCCTGATATTTTTAATTACTCCAAAAAGACTCTTGAATGAATTATGTATAGGAAGGGTCAAACCTTAGGGAAGAAAAAAAAAAAACTTGCTGAATTGCCAATTTAACTACTCCAAGAGGAAATTAAGTTGCACATTTAATATGTAGGCAAGAAGACTGCTGTGGCACCTCCACATATTGCAGGCTTTGCAAAATATCAATTCAGACAGAGAGTGGGCAAACTAATGCAGTGAAATACAGTGGCTACACTGTATAATCTTGTATAAACACTGAACATCTCTCCCCTTTTTCAGCAAAGATTTAATACAGGAGCCTGTGGTGAGCTAACATAATGTGAGATTTCATTTTATTCATAAAATACACCGCAGATCACTTTTATTAATACATGAAACATCATAAATAATTAAAACAGGGCTGTAATTATCAAAATCGATGTGCAAAATATGTTAGCTGATTTTTGCACTTATGCTGTGTTTATTCACCTACTTAGTAATTTGGGAAAGTCTAATCCACAATGGATTGCATCACTAATGATGTTCTTTCATACACATATTTTATAAACTAAGTTATCTGTTAGCAATATAAATTTAGTGACTCGGTCACACAGACAAATTCTCTCTTGTCTTCAAAATCAAAACAAATCCCTCTGCTGTCTAAATCTCGAAGTCCTTGACTCATGGAAAATTTCTCATAAATGTCAATGGAGACAGGAGGTTAAATCCACTGGGAAATTTACATGAATGAGGACTTTGTGAAACATATACATGAAATTTTTCTTGTCATCACATGAACATGCATTGGGGAAAGGATAAAAAATTCCCTCCTATAATTTTTCATGCCTCCCATTGGCAAAACCTGTGCCAGATGAAGCTACAAGCAACAGTCCAGGCAATTTGGAACAATCTGCACAACAAAGATTTTTTTCCTGCCACAACATGGTTTATTTTACAAAGCATTGAACGGTGCTATATTCTTCTGAAATACTACTTAGAAGCACGTTACTTATTAACTATGTGCGTAGGTACCTGCAAGTGTTTCTTCTACAGCATCCTTTTAATGTTCATTGTGTACGTGGTGTGGGGTGAAGAGGAGGAGGAAGAAGGAAACTTGTCTAGTCTTCTGAGACAGCAAATATCTAATTAATAAACTATTACCTATTAAAGGGTATAAACCCTTTAGCAAAGCTGTGTATTTGTACACCGACTAGCTCCCAGGAGACACTTCTCAGTGCTCTGTGGAAAGTTGAATAACTTGACAGGTACCAACACAGCAGGTTGTCTGTAAATCTCATTGAGTCTAAAGGAAGATTTTGGTCCTACATTAAACTTCAGCAACTCAAACACAGGGCTAATCTTCTATGAATCTATGTAAATCCACTGAGTTCTACAGAATGACAGTGACTGACAGTAGTAGAAGATCTGAAATGTCCATTTTACAGTGTATTTTGACTTCAAAATATCTTTCACTTATGCACCTCTTGTTGAACTATGTAATGACTTAGTCATTTTTTTGGAAGTAGCAGCCCCATAGTCATATCATTTCATATAAACATGTAAATTACAACCCAATATATTTAACTGAAAAAAAACCACTGTAAAACACCAGTATAAAACCTTGAAGAGGGAAAAAAAAAAAAGAAAACATAGGTAAAAACCTTTCCTCAGGTTCTTAGATTATGGGTTGCAGTCCCATTTTCAAGCTAGATCTTAAAAACATACATTCACAGGATTAATGCAAACCCTTGGCTGATAGAGTACAGGCAACAAAACCAGAAAACACCTGTTTTTTTTTTTCTCCCAGATGATATTTGGACTTCACTTTCTCCAGTCTTACATGTCTGGGCAGTTTCCAAGTCTTGCTAACTTCCCTTTGAAACGTCTCCAAATACAGTCTGTTCTCCCTGTCCAGATTTACTCGGTTGCTACTCAACTCATGTCTCAACTGCGCTCTGCCTTCTGAGGGTTAACCTCACTTCTCAATATTAACCTGGCTTTCTCAAGTCTATTCAAAACACTGCTAACAAAATTATCTTTCTGGTTTACAACTTCTATCACAGTGACTCCTTTGCTTCCTCATTTAGCTCTCCAGCAAGGTGCTCTGTGCAGAGCTCCCCAGGACAAGAGAGACATGGAGCTACTGGAGCGAGTTCAGTGAAGAACTATAAAGGAGATTAAGGGATTGGAGCATCTCTCATACAAGTAGAGGCTGAGAGAGCTGGGACTGTTTAGGCTGGAAAAGAGAAGGCTTGGGAGATTGTATTAATATGAATAAATACCTGGTGCAAAGAATATGGAGCCAGACTCTTCTCAGTGGTGTCCAGTAACTGGATAAGAGGCGATGAGCCTAAATTGAAATACAAGGAATTCCATTTAACCATATACATATATAAGGATACGTATGCATATAGAGGGGTCAAACACTGGGACAGGTTTTCCAGAGAGATTGTAGACTCTCCGTTTTTAGAAATATTCAAAATCTGACTGGACATGGTTCTGGGCAACATGCTTTGGCTGACCTTGCTTGAGTAGGGAGGTTGGACTTGATGAGCTACCAACTCAACACATTGACTTTGCCAAAAAGTCGTTAAAGAAAAGTCGTTAAAAGTATTAAAGAAAAGAATAGGTCCAAAACGAAAATGCTGAGATCTGTCTCCCTAAAGCCTTGTGATTACTGTGCTTTCCTATATTATGAGATTTCAGACCTTCCGACTCAAGTCAGGAAAGTGGGGCAGCGTCCAGGTTAGGGGATTGCTACCTACCACAAGAAGAGAATTGAGGCATTTTTCTGTCATTGAAACACTCCATGCTAATTCTGCCTAGTAAGACTTTTGAAAAGAACAATTTTCTATAGAAAAAAACTGACATGTAAAAAAATCTGCTAAAAATCTTTCAATCAGCTATGTAGATAAATACCACATTTCCTTCATAAGCTTGTTGTAAAATTTGTGTCATTAATCATTGCAAGACATTGATAGATTGCTACATTATACACTTTCATAAGTTTATCTTACCTAAAACGTGATTGAACAACCCTACAAGGCAGGGAAGTCCTGTTATCCAGGCTGCTTAATCAAAAGAATTCTTATCTTTACTAGGTCTGCCTGCTCCTTGTAAAGTGAAGAGGGAGAGTCATGTTTTACGATATTGCTTGTTTTGTTTAAACAAAAACTGTGCATCTCACCTATAACTGAATTTTTTGAATTTCTGTAATCTTCCATGTTTCAACATAATGTTCATTCTTCTTTTTCTTTTTTCTTTTTTTTTTTTAAATCATATTATTTAGATAATTTTCTAGAAGCTTCAACAAAAAAGGTGCCTAATTTTATGGGAATTATATTTATGATGGTCTACAAGGGATTCCCACAGCATCACTGATCTATTACATTTCAATTTGTCAAGAAGAACATGATTTTGCTTTTAAGGCAATACCCTGGGAACCAAGAACTCATGCCTGATGTCTGACACAGCCTTGCTGTGCCTTAAAGGTAAAATCGTCTTTCTTAAGCATTTAAAAACAGAAATAGGGGAAGTATTAACCAATGTAGATTAAGCGACAAATGTATTTATCTTGATTAAAAATAAACTTTGGTATATACCTAGGAAGATACAATTCCAGTTTAGTCACAGATAAATAAACAGTGCTTTCACAAGGATTGTACAAACAACAGGCGGAATAGCCAGTTGCACACCATCAATCTTTTATGGACCAGAACTGTTGTTCAGAATAGTTCAGCCAGAGCTATTCCAAAAGAATGAATATCCATGAGAATTATAGCACAACTGCAGCAGGGAACAAGGAGTTAAATTAATTCCTTTGCTCCATCCTTGCTAGATATGGAAGTACTCTGCACAGTTCCCAGGCCATAATGTAGAAGAACCAGGGACACAGGTCTTACAGGCGAGATGTGGTGGAGCACCGAGCCCTTACTGCAGGCATTGAAGCCTAGCTGTTCCTCGGAACAGGCTTCCAGCCTGACACGGCAAATGGAGAGGTCAATCTGCTGCAGAAAAATGGGATTGCAATAGTGTGAAGCCTCACACTACTTGCTTGCTTCACTCTAAGTACTGCTCCTTTCTTTCTTGTGAGGGTATATGTATCAAGCAGTCCCTTTTATCCTTTTGTTTACAAATATTGCACTAAACACATTTTTTTTTACAGGAGTTTTAGAATTTGAAGGTAATAGAGATAGCTGTCCATGTATTAGGTAATCTGGCAACCTTTCAGTCATCTTACTTTTTGCACTAAAGGGCACCAGGATGGTCCTGATTTGAGTTATGTCTGCTACAGAGGGATGCCATCTAATCCTGTCAGTTCAAAACTGTACACTCTATGTATCATCTTTTTTTTTTTTTTTTTTCTGAAGTATCTTGGGAATAAGCACAAAATGTGTACTTTAAAAGAGTAACAGTGGTTTCAAATAAACTATAAATACATCATCTGAAACAATACAATGAAGCATTAGAGGACAAATCACCAGAAAAGGAAAAAAAAAAAAAAAAAACAGCATCACGGTATTATCTATAAAGACATTCAAAAGAATCATTACAATACAAATCTCTATTTCAGGATGCACTAGCTCTTTCATAAATCCCGAGTAAAAGGTAAAATAAACAGCAAGCCTATCTAGAAAGCAGGAAAGGAATCCAGCAGCTGTCGTAGTCGCCAGGCAAACAAATCTAGTCAATGTGTGCTGGAAAAGAAATCAAGCTTGAAAGAAGCCTATAGATAGGACTTCACTATATATTTTCAGTGCCAGGCAAACCCCCAAGGCAGTGAAGTTTGTTTTTCTGTCAGCTTCCCTAATGTAGTCAGGATCATTAAGAAATATCCTGTCTGCTCCTAACAGCAAATCCCTGCATGATTGTGACAGTGTAGTAGATTGGCCAAGGTAGTATATCAAATTAATCAATTTTAAATAAGATGGATAAAAAAATGTTTTTCAGATGGTTACAGTCTAAGATATTAGAAAAATGCTAGCCTAGATTTAAATTTAGCAGTTTATAAAAAGTACCCATAATTCAGAGGAATTAAAAATAAATCATCTCAGAGAGGCAACAAAGGGGAAAAACATTCAACATTTAAAGAAGAAAAACATGCCTCTGAACACAGAGGTTAAGCACGTGGGTTTTCCCTTTTCGGTGTGATTCAGTCAGGCAGCCACATACTGAGCCTTCTTGTATCACGATGCAGTTTCAAGGACACTGCAATGTGTACAATGTCCCTACAACTCCTTTTCTTTCTGATCTGCTTCTCACAGCCAGTTTCTCATACCTTGTATCTTCAATACTATATTGCTATACTATATGTAAACAATCACTTATGCTATTCAGAAGGTGGTTTTACATCACCACTCCACAATATTTACAGTTTACTGTGACAACATGCAAACTAAGATTTGGGAAGGATGCTGGTTAAAAAGCAGCACTAATGCATGGAAAGAGGAATATGATATGAGGTGACAGTTTCTTAGGACATCTCTCCTATTAAAATTTTGTATTTAATTCAATTTAGTAGAGGTTAGGAGTGTCAGAGACAGGTTTGTGTTGCTGCCCTGTCCTTGAACAGGGCAAACGGGAGTACAGCCACAGCACCACCATGCTGCCCTCATCTTAACTCAGTCTTTTCTCATTTTCCCTCCTCCTGCCTGGAAGAAAATCTGGGGCAGAGACAGCTCCAGCACCCACCAAGTTCTGGTGAATTGATCGTCTGGAAAAGGAGCGTGTGATGGGAGGGACAAGCAATGTCACTGACCTGACGTCCTGCCCCCACAGCCCTGCTTTCCTCTTCAGAGCAGTGCAGACCAGAATATCTTGCCCTGGCAGCTGTTCAACTCTCTCCCTTCTATATATGAAACGGAGAGACTCTGCAAGGAAAACCAGGACAGACTTTGCAGGTGCTTGTCTTGGATGATGCTATTCCTTCGCACGTTTCATGGCCAGACTGCTGTGGCACGTTCGTGCCAGCAGGACTTCACAGCAGCTCCATTACTGGATAATAATAATGAGCCAGTAATTCCCCAGAAGAGGTACCCAACAGCATACACAACCAGAACTATGCAACTGGGGTCATTAAGGGCAGTGCAGGTCGATTACAAGAATTCCATGCCAGAAGGATCTTGGCCATCTCCATCCAAGTAAGTTCCTACGTGACCCCACTTTCACCCTACAAAGCAATGCACTACATCTATATGGTAAAGCTTTTTGTACATCAGCCACCCAGGCAGGACTAGACATTACTTTATCCTGCATTTTGGACTCAAACCTCAGGCACTTGATGATGGTGACTGCAGCTTCCACCTATCCTACACTGGCAGATTTCAGGGAGCACATCCATCTCACTAGCTCTTGCTCCATCTGAGCTGAACAGTGCTCATGAGAAAGGAAAAAAAAAAGTATATAAGCAACATCTGATATGTATAGCTTAATGAAGGTGCCCTTAACAAATTTTAAATTTGATATTAATGCAAGCTTGCATTATCCTACTAAGAGTGTCTAAATGCGTATATATTTAATCACACCTACGGTATGTCTTTTTCCTTCGGAAATTCTGACACACAGCAATGTTCTTGATTTTGACCAAGATGCCTCTTAGATACCAAACAAATAGTAGACAGCAATTATGCCAAGGATACGCCAGCTATTTTGAAAACAACAGGCTGGAGAGGACTGTGTACACTTGTGCATGGCCCTGCAGGAGAAAAGCTGCTCTCCCAGCAAAGCATAAACCCATGCACCAGACCTCAATAGGGAGAGTGTGAAACACAGCGCTTTAAATTGTACCTTTAGAGAAGCCAAAGAAATCCAGGCAACAAATATACTAACTGATCGGATTGTGTCCTGGACTGTTGTCCTGTGGGACTAAGGATGAAAACTCCCAGTGACTGAAGATAAATGAGTGACTAGGGAAAAGTGACAGCTCTGTCAATGGAGGAAGCCAGGGACAGTCTGCCCACCTACTGTCATATTACACACATTGCAGACAGGTGATCAATCATACAAAGTTTACCTGAATCAACAACTCCATAATAATGTCAGTACATGAAGCAGAGCTCACTTCTTCTCCCTGCTTATCTCTACAGAGAAAAAAGGACCCTGGAGGGGCTGTCTTCTCACGAGGAGCCCTCCAGAGATAACTGTCTGTGGGGGCTGCCAGAGAGGCAGTTTGAAGGGGTCCTGGTCACCAAATCCTGTCCCCTTACCCTGAGTGTTCAAGGTCCGGGAGAGCCTGGGCAGCCCAAGGCTGGGCCAAGATGAGGCCAGAGAGAGCCAGGAGGGGCAGTGAGTGGCAACATTGGGGAATATGAGGAGAAATACTGCACCTGAGGAGAAGGCACTGGACATGTTGGGCTTTTGAGATTTCATCTTGAGCTTTTTTGAATACTCTGCATCTATTCCCAACCCCTCAAACCCCAGAGGATGCACGCAGCCCTCCAGGACTGGCACCACTTGGGAGCCATGGTCCTGCAGTGCAGACCAATGGGACACGCCGGGTGGAGTTAAAAACCTTGTGCTGAGGGTGTGGACCTGATCCTCCACCTCATTCAGGAGCTTTACTTTAGACTAGCCCAAATCAGGTCCCACGGATTGAACTCTTATGAGCAGCTTGAGTCTCGGACTTGGCTCCTGAAGAACATGTGCTGGGTTGTTTCCTCTAAAGAGAGTCCAGTCCAAGAACTGCTTTGCAACATGAGTTAAGGTAAGTAGGAGAAATTGGGAAATTTGTTTCAGAAGTACAATCCAGATCCAAATTAAAATACTGATAATGATGTGTCCAGTACTTTCTGTCCTTTATATGTCTTTTGGTCCAATTTATCCTGATCCTTCCTTATCTTTGTGGACAGGATGCAGAACATATGACCTCAAGCCTTTTGGCTGCCAGTAGTGGTGGTGGTTTGTGATTTAGTATTTTTAAATCTCAGTGGGCTTCCCTCATCCCTGCACAGCAAATGAAAATAAAAAAACTCTGCACAGAAATATGTGAAGAGCTACTTGTCGGAAACTCTTAAAAGGAACTGAAATCAAGGGGCTTTGAAAGCTAGTCTCTATACAGTTTACTCGGGAAGCTAAGCCTGGGTCTGGTTAAATCTCTTTAGAATTCAGGCATGAAATGTCTAGTATTACAGTGCGTACTTCA
>JAVCKT010097952.1:0-11176 GCA_032273925.1 Rhynchotus rufescens
TCCTCTCCGCTCTTGTCTTACCTTTTGAACTTCTTACCTGGTGAACTTCTGAAGGCGCAGTTTGTGGTTAAACTCAGCTCAGCCTGGGGAGGCTGCGTCATCTCAGTTAGGCCGCAGGTGAGCGTGCAGAAGAAAAGATCCAAAGGGAGCAGCAGAAAGAAGAAAATGATGTATTTGCACGATATGATGCAGCGCTTTGCAGAAACCCCCCTGTCCCTTCTGGGGCTGCCAGAAGTGGTTTCACTCCACGGCTGCTATAGAGCATGCAGTGCACAGCTAGGCTTGGGCATCTCCACATGCTGTGGTGACAAGACAGCAATAGTTACGTGTAGGCTTTAGTGTGTGCTGTGACTCACTCTAATAAGCACTTCCTTAGTTTTTAAGGTCTTTTTTTTAAGAAACTGCCATCAAACTTAGTGTTCTTAGTTCTAAATCACTTGTTTTTATTATCTTATTATCTTGGTAAGTATAAACATATGACACAGTCATGTGTAATGTGGAATAACAATGTGTAAAAAGGAATTTAAAGTATCTCCATGTTAATCCGTGCTCTTTATTTCACATGCAAAAAAAGCAGCCAAGAACAAATCGCTTATCATTGCATGTTTTCCAGGCTGACAGTGTCCATGCTTTAAGTAAATCAATGGAAAGTTGGTGTGATTTCTTATGCCTCAAGAGTATCTGAGGTTAATTAAAGGTTAAAAGGTTAATTAGAGGTTAATTGATAGGCCCTTCTTCTTCTTCTCTTTTATTTTTTCCCTCCCTTTTTTCCTTCTCCTCCCCCTCTTTTCTGCTGATAACAGAACTGTTAGAAGCCTTAACTGTGACTGCAACAGCCTGGGCAGGCCTGGTGTCGATTGCTACTGCCAGCACGAGAGCGGTGCTGCAGTCCTGCAGCTACAGTTCCTAATCAACGAGGTAAGGAGAGGCTGATTCAGCTTGTTCCGTGTAAATGTAGTTCCATAAAGCAATCAGCCTGTGGTAACTGGGTGACAGAATTTTCCATATGGCAAATTGGGCTAACAGGTAAGCAGCTTACATCCAAAAGACATTCACTGTATGGATTTTTGGAAGGCTATTAAGAAGGGATTTCATATGGGGGAAAGTGTTGCATACATCAGTATGTATGTGCTTTCTACATCAGTATAAAATATTGAACAAAAGGCAGTTGATAAGGTTGCTTGAAGGTAACTGAAGGTAGCTTTGTGTAGGTAGATGTAAAATCCTGTAATTTACTGAATCTGCTGCACAGTTCTGTTTCAAATAGAAGATAATAAACAAGTTCCCTTTTTCTACAGAAGGATGATGATGGGGACTGCCTGGAAGCTCACAAGTTAAGAGTATATAGCTACCTGTGTCAAGGAAAACAATTACATGGATTATCAATTGATTATGTTTCATCTTTGTAAATGATTTGTTAACACCTGTCAACTTTGAACAATATACAGGAATGGTGAGAGATAGTAGCTCCTTGCAGAAAGTCTCCGGTGATAGTAATAGTCAAAAAGACCCTGCTGAATATATAAATATTTTTTTCAGAAGTTCATAACTTGGTGAAATTCAGAAACTATTCTTAGTTTAATTTTACTTTATTTTCTTTTATAAAATAAGGAAACACTTTTGACAGTTTTAAGTCCTCCATGGAGAAATTGCAGTTTCTGAAGCATTTGAATTATTATTCTTTTTTTTAAGTCTGGTAATTTTTTTTTTTTCTTTTTAATACTCTGGTGTGGAAAATACCTTAAAATTAATCAGTCCACTCAAATTCTTCAGAGAAAGGTAGAGCAGGGGGAATATGGAAGACAAGATTTGAATCAATTATTTTATTTTATTTTATTTTATTGGTTAGGTGACTAAAAGAAGTCCTAAATTAATCCCTACATGGGATTAATTTGATCTCTGTGGTAGAGATAATCCACTTGCTGCCCTTGGTCTAAACTCCTTTGGAAATGAGAAAACATAGATTACTCTATATTTGAGAGATCTCACTTCATAAACTGCATTTGCATATGTTGATTTTGAAAAGAATGGATGCTAGGATTAGGAACAATATCCAAGGTGCAAAGAGAGCTTTATCTCTATTAGGCAGCCATGGTTGGTATGACCAAATCTTTCCGTTATAGCCTCCTCTGCCCTCAGAATTGAACATCACCTGCTGGTGAGGCAAAATCTATTGGTTCCCTACAAAAATACAGGGATTGATAGGTCACGTGGGGATGCTATGCCTGATTGAGGTGTAAATTTAATAAATGTGTGCACCTGAGGAGGGTAGCTTCCTCTGCATTCCCTTTTGCCTTGGCCTCACTGGTTCATGATGAGGAGAAACACAGTAGGAAGGATGTGATTACTAGACATCTGGACCTTGGAAGGAGCCCGTTCCTTGGGGACCAGAAACAGAACCAGTCTCCAGAGTATTACAGATCTGTAACAGATACATATTTCTCTTGTCTACAGCTCTTAATTTTCTGTAAATCTTCCTATGCTAACTGTGCTTACTTTCTTACTTGCTTTGCACTGTTCCAATTTTGAATTTTTTTGTTTTCCTGATGTGACCCTAAGCTGAGCTTTGCACTGTCACTTGTGTGTGTGCATTTGCTCATTAATCACTTTTTCCTTCTGTTACATCTTTCAGCATCACCTTTTTACCTAAAGGCTGTCTCTTCCTCTTTTACATTAATCTCTATTCTTGCTCTCACCACTGTAGAAATATGATGTTTCAGTTTAACTTTGACTGATCTTGTACTGATTTAAAATGCTCACCAGATAAATTAAGTCCCTTTATTATTTTTTTTCTTCTTTTTTCATGATAGAAAATCTTTTTGTACAAGGAAAAAAATATTTCTCAGAAACTCTACAGCTTTGTTCAGATGGATCATTGAAATGGAGCATCGCTTAAAAATAGGACAGTCTGCAGAAGAATAACATCGCTGTATTTTGTCTGCTCTAGGGTGCTTTGGTCAGTGCATGTGCAGATGACACGCTTCATTTGTGGAATCTCAGACAGAAACGACCAGCTATCCTTCATTCTCTGAAATTTAATAGAGAACGGTAAGAACGGATAACACAAAATGTTAATCTTACTTTAAAAACGTACTTTCCACAATAGCTGCAAATTGTTATTCTAATGAGAGAGATATTTTTGTCTTGAATTTCTGTATTCCATTCTTTGAATCTTGCTTCCAGATAACAAATTCACTTTATGTTAAAGCAGCCTTCTCAAGATCAGAACAATTTTGTCTGCTTTTTGTTAAAAATGTTTTCCATTTGATCATCTGTTTATGTAAACAATTGTTAAAGGCTGAGCACAAGCACAACACCTTTTAGGCTGGTTTGATGTTAAGGGCAAGCCAGAGTACCTCAGCTGGGTGCATCAGGATTGAAAGGATCACTTTCTCTGCCTTGAAAGGATTTTTTTTTTCTGTCAATTCCTGAATTTTGACATAAATAATTCATGATATTGAAATTATTTTTGGTAATCTCAAATTCCAGGATCACTTTTTCTAAATTTTACTATTTTGATATAAATCCCTGTACAAAATAAATGCATCAAAATTTGATATTTTCTAACTCAAATAGAAATTGGGTACCATAATCTAGATTTACTGCTCAAGTAAAGCATGATATGATACTGGGAAGGCTGATACAGTTCATATTAAAGAAAATAGTGATTGCAAAAATAGTAATGAGTAATCAGAACAAGTTTCAGTGCACAAATGCAACAGCTATTTTCTGCAAAATCTTGACCAATACTGTCAGGTACAATTCTGTATTTTAATTTTGAAATGGACTTTTTTTTTTTAACATTAGTATAATGCATAGCACAGTTTTGGTGGTTTAAATGAGATTGTAATTCTGCTAATATATCATTCTTTCTGGAGGAGTAATTGTGAAAGCAATTAGTACTGACATTCCCACAGCTGTGAAGTAAACAGACCTTTATCTGGAGCAAGTCTGAAAATTGCTACAGAAATGTGGGTTTTGTTTATTTTGAGTTTTTTTTTTTCTCTGTTATATATTATTCACGTCCATATTGTGGATCTGTGTCTGTAATATGCTTGCACTTAAACTCACAAATTAACGGCGTTTTGTTGGGGAAAGTGCTACATAATGATTTGGAAAATATAATTCTGTTTTCAGGGAGTATATGTATAGGAGAAATACACTAAGTGGTTGGGTGGTTGGGCTGGGGTGAGTATAGGGGAGGATTGCAAAAATGATTTATCTGTTTTCTAGTTGCTTCTGGACAATAAATCATAGTGTATATATAACATTTTGTACATATAAAATACCTAATATATGCAATTTTTAAAAAATCTTGCCACTCTCATCTGTAGGTAAATTATCCTCATTTAGTAGTTGATCAAACTAAATATTATAGAAATTATTCTAGTATGTCTTAGTCTAACTTGTCCAGGCAACAGCCTTCCATTCAACCTAAGGAATGTCTACTTACCAGAATGCAGTGCCTGTCCATTTATGTGGCTGTCTTTGGCTATAGATGTTTCTGGCATCTATTTGGGTGAAAAGGGTTAGCATGATAATCTCTTGATCATAGTAGTATTAGGTGTGAGCTTATTTTACAAAGAAATTCTCTTTGGGCTTAGGTGAGAGCAAAACATGTGTCGTAACATTTTACTGCAAATTGTGTTTGTAAACTGTGAGTGCAAAGAAATGCAACAAACTAATATCAGTTTGATGATGTGTATTTTAAGTAGCTGATACAGTCACTTGTCCTTGAAAAGCACTTAATTGTCAAGTAAATGTCCTAATCCACTGGAACATAATAACGACAAATAAACAAATCTGGTTTTAAGGCTAAAGAAAGTGGGATTTTTTTTGTATAAGTATGAAGAAATAACTTGATAGACAAGAATTTTTTTCTTGTGGAGAGTTCAAGTGTAGTTTAGCTCTAAGAATGGAGCACGTTTCTGCTTCCAGTTTTACTATTTGCATATTACTCCCTTGAGGGTTTATTAAGATGATCGTACAGTATTTTGTCTTCTTGACATGCAGTTTGACTTTCTGAATATTTGAGAGATTTATAAAATAAAATAATGCACAATGTAATGCACTTTATCATAAAATTCTAGTGTTTTATCTCCATGTGATGAAAAAGGCCATCAAGATCCATATATGTGTTTTATTCTGTAGGATGGATGAATCCTATCTAAGCCTTTACGCGTTAGTTAATATGTTTTGTTCTGTTGTGACAGTGTTCATATTGTTGGACTGTTTAATTTAGTTGGGATTCGTGACATTTCAGAGAGTGGGATAACAGATTAATATCTGCTCCTTTTAGTGTTTACATACATGCATAACTAAGCACTCGATTCACATTCCCTCAAGTTTATATTATTCTTTCTCTTCCTCTCTCTCAAGCATCAAAAACACTTGTTCTGTCCTTCAGATGCAGCAATACATATCAACACTGCTGAGAACTCTGCAACCAAGACCTGTGCTTGTATTCAGTAGCTTTGCAGAAGGCAGCTTGTCTGTTGTTTGCCGTGTGACATTCAGTATTGAGATACTGAGTAGCTTGTGAATTAATACTTCAGGAATAAGAGTGCCCTTTGGTAGCCATTAAGTCGTGGCAACCTTGCTAGATTTACTTCTTCTGATTTGTTGCTAAAATATTTTGCCTCTTGTGAGGAATTATGCAGACTATGTTCTTAGGGACCAGTAAACTCCTATAATATTGTTGCACTGCTCCAGTAATTCCAGGATATATCGTTTCACCGTGAACAATATTCACCTGTTTCTGACAATTCATTGCGCCTTTACTTTGATGTGAATGGAGAGGAAACACTGAAGAATGAGACATTATGGCAAGCTGGTATTTTTGTTTTGCAGTGTAATGCCCTGGACATTTAAGAATATGATAGATTTTTTGCCTTGTATCCGAATATAAAATTACCATCTTAAAATCTTCCTCCTGTAATTGGAAGGTAGATCAGAGCATTAGGAACGTTCGAAATAATATCAATGTAAGCGCTTAGTTTTAGTGCTTGGCACCATACCAAGAGATGCAGTGCTAAAGCTGTTCCTCAAAGACGTGCTTGACAGAAGCACATGGTTACGGGATAGGGTTTGATGGTTGTTTGCAGAGAGGAAGCTTAGGTAACTCGATTCGGCTTGTGTGGATACTCCATAACGGTGGCTTCCAAAACTCTCGAGGGATAACATTATGTAAATGTTCCATAGATTCATCCCTTTACTTCTTTGATATCGTAGAAGATGCCAGACGTTGCAGGCAAGATAAATAACTTGGCTAAGGGGAATTGATGTTGTCTTTGGCAGCTTTGAAGAACATTAAGATTAAAATGACCTACCAAGAACTGTAATAGGCCTTAACTACTTCTTTTGTACAGTTAGAGGAGACTGCAGACTTTGGTAAGTATGACTTTAAAAGAGAAACAATTAATAGAGTCTTTTTTGTTCAAGATAAAACAGCAAGGAGTACAATGCAAAATCCAGATCTTTCAGATTTGGGTGCATTCGTTTCACTAATAAAAATGGTTCATTTCCAATTTTTCAAAAGCTAAGGTAATGCAGTTGTGTTGTAACTGAGCCTTTCTCTTTTTCTTATTTCCACCAGTGCTAGTTGGCATATTCCAAGGGAGCTGATGGTGCTACATCACTTTACATCTTCTCATTATACTAATCACACAAGTACAGTGTTTTTGTACATACAAGTATGTTGGATTTTTAAATCCATCTTCATGCTCTGATCACAAATGCTGTAACTGTATAAGTCAGTGTCCTCCTACAGCATCATCAGCAGATGACAAAGTCTCTATGACTGGCTTTGGGGCTGAAACACTTCTTTCAATGTAATGGGCATGTTGGCACAGAGGAAGAGGAGCCTTTTAAGTGGGAGACTTTCAGAGCAATTCTCAATCAGTTTTAATTTAATAATATTTAATTCATATGCTGATTTGCTGATACATAGATGGATATTACTGCACTGCTTGGAAATAAAGAGGAAAGAGAAACCTCCTCACATCAGGTCACGTTTCTTTTGTGTGTTTGGTCTTTATTCTTTCCTGAGAATAGACAGAGCCTTGCTGTATCTTTGCAGGATTTCCTGTTCTATGCTGGTGAGTGTGCCTCATCAAAATGACAGCAGGAGACTATTAAATTAGTATTGGTGACTGGCTCCTGTGTGCTCTGTACGTGTCAGACGCTTACAAGATCCTAAACTTAGATTATAACTAATTGGCTGCTTAAGGAACTGAACTCCTGTGATGGTTTGCCTGCTGGTAAGTGAGGCACCTGATTTGTGCAACTGCAAGTTCTGTGTTAGTGTGCTTTCAAAATAGACAGAGGCCTGTTATCAAATAAGAAAATGGTTAATAGGTTCAGGTGAGCACATCTGTGCTCTAGTATAACACAGATTCTAATTACAATTTTTATGAAGGCCTTTTACAGAGAGAGAAAGTTTGTGGAAATGATGATGATAGAAAAAAAAACAAGAGGGTAAAATAAGCCATGGTGGTAATAGTTATTCGCTTCTACTCTTCAAGAAGTTTTTAAAGAACTTCTTTTTGGTCTTATGAAGCATTTATTGCCAAACGTGGAAATTAGTATAATACGCTCAAAAGAGGCAAAACCTGAAATTTATTTTTAGGAGTGTGTAAAATCTTTCAAAGCCCTAATGAGGGAGTCAGGTAGGAAGAGTCTCGAAAGTATTTCTTATAAACTTGCAAATCTAAGTGGCATGGGATAATGTGAAAATTACCACTTGAATTGCTGCATGGAAGGAAGATGCACACAAAGGCAAACTTCTCAGAATTGCAGGCACCTGAGCAAAAATGTATATTTATTTTTCTCCTTTGATGTTGTAGAATTCAACAGAGAGCAAGTGTTAAAAAGAAAATTATCTTGAGGTCAAGAATCACTAGTTTCAATGTCTTGGAGTTATGACATTATGGAATTCCACAAAAGTAGAGTGCAAATCAACATAATTCCTAATATTTTCTTTAATGGGCTTTAAAAATAGAGATTTTCTGGTGGGCTGGAACTCCAGAGACTCCTGAGTCTTATTCCCTACAATTACAGGCCAAGCATCTCATATAGTGCTTTTCATATAATGATCAAGCTACTCTTGAACTATCAATCTTAAATGCAGTGCTCTTAAGGAAAATCACTTTAGAACCTCTTCATTTTTTTTCCCTTTCACTACAAAAATCAAGATTATGTTTTCCTTTATAAGTTTTTCTTAATTTCCTTCTTTTTTTTTTTTTCTTCTCCTCCCTCCCCCCCTTATTGTTTGGTCTTCTCTCATCAACTGTAAATGAGCTGAAGACCGTGGACTTCATCCACATTTTCTCTGTAATCTCTGAAGGAATATCTTTTTTGATGCATGTCTATATAATATCTTCCTTTTACATGGCTTCCTTTCACAGTGCTTGTTGTCTTGCTGTGATTGACTACTATATACATTACAGTTGAGTGAAGTACATCTAGCTATCATGGATTATTCTGCTTTCCAGTATAATTCTTCAAGAATGGAAGTGAAGTAGGGCATATGAAATTGAAATGAAATTTTTTGATTGCTGTCATATCATAAATTCTAACATTAAAGTGGAAGGTCTTACTCCTCAACACTTAAGGTCTTACTCATTCCACTTTAAATTTCAGCCCATTCCCTATACTCTGTTGGTGTAGATTATCCTTCCTATGTGATACTTGTCCACCCAAAACATGTCTCGTTTGACAAGCTCACTTACGCTATGAAATAAGATAACTGCATTCCAGTAAAATCAGGTAGAAAATAGGCATTAAAACTGGTATTTTATAGTAATGTTTCTGATAAATATTTAAATCAACATATATTAGATCCTAATCATCCTATGTTTATTCTGTCTAAAATATGTTAGACTTTAAGGATGAAATTAGGATATTCTGGATTAGTCCCCCATTGAGGCGGGGGGGGAAAAAAATGATGCTACTTTTTGGTCCTGTAATTTTGAGTTTTACAAGTCTTGTCTAACAGGTCTGTCATTCCTGTGGCTGGTGTTTCACCCTCTGCCTTCACAAATGTAGATGCTATATTTTCTATAGCTTTAAACCGGTAGTTATTAAAGATTCTTGTTACCAAACTTGTAATTTAATTTCTCTTCTGTTTTAGAATTTGCTCTTAATTTATGTCTAGCTTGGGTGTCATCCAGCAGGCTTGCCCACATTACTGTGGCTTTTCAAAATTTATCTTTCTGAAACTCAAAACCTTAGTTAGTTTACATTATACATATCTGATGAATCTCAGCAAATAATAATAATATAGTCACAGCAGCACAGACAATGGCATAGTCTAATTTTATGTTTTGTTGTTATTATTTTGTTTTTTATACTTATTTTACTGCATGAGTTTTATAGTG
The DNA here is from genome assembly GCA_032273925.1 of Rhynchotus rufescens. Taxonomy (NCBI): domain Eukaryota; kingdom Metazoa; phylum Chordata; class Aves; order Tinamiformes; family Tinamidae; genus Rhynchotus; species Rhynchotus rufescens. Next base: position 9,378 of record JAVCKT010097952.1, read on the forward strand.
CAGTGTGAGCTGGTACCAAGGTATTGAAAATGCTGCAAGTACTTAGACTGTTTATTTTCAGTCTACCCAGACTATGCGAATATTATTATTTTCAGTTTCTTTTCCGCTTTAACTTAAAAATACATAAAGAGGGGATGCTTCTAAGCATCCTTTATGTATTTCATGCCACAGTATCTACTTGTATACTTGCTTACTAAAAAACAAGTAGACTTATTTAAAATACAAGTAGTAGGCAATACATATTTAAGATGTATTTTAACACAGTTTATTATATGCTGAATAATATTTCCCTAATGAGATTTAAAAGCATGTAATAATGCTGGGAATGGTATATAGTATTTTGATGTGTAGCTACTCTGAAAATTCTCAAAAGAGCAAGTGCAGATATGAAGCTACATTGTTTACATATATACTTTGTTTTAAAAAGCATCCGTCGAGTTCCTGAGAAAGATCATGACAAAATAATACAGAACATTTGACAAATATTTTCTTTCTTCTTGGGTATGAATCTATTGCGAGTCGATTTAGGTTTTCTTCAAATTTGTGCATTAGAGCAGTTAACGTCAACTGACGTGCTGTATGTGAATTAGTCCCAGAGATCACAGTAGCATTTAATAACTCAAGGACCAAAGAGCTGAGAGGCTCATCTCTACTCACTTCTACTTTTCCTCATTAGCTAAAATTGTACCAGATCACCACCACTGCCCCAAGCTCTGCATTTGGCCATTGCTGTGAAACATAGATGTTTGCCACTGTGAAACAAAAATGCATTATTAATGGTCGTAGTTGGGTCCTTCTTATCATTCATGCTTATATTAGACAACAGCACAAAAACTTATCTTCAAAAATTTAAATAAGTTCAGACAGGAGTGTAAATTCTGAGTGATTATGGAACAGTCTATATTATCAGTTGGATTTTTCAGCTTGCTGCGGTATATTGTTACAGGAATTTGATTTTTAATTTTACTGCTGTTAAGTTCGCAAATGTAAATTTTAAGATGTCTTCCATAACCCATTATTTTCCATGATGTCATTTGGTTCTTGGAAATCATATCACCCCCTTCCTGTTCCAGCACGTGGCAGCTTTAGGCAGTATCGGATGCAGTGATTTAGGATACTTTTCTTTCTTTCATGATAAACTCTGGGCATTATTCTAGTAAATCAGAAAGAGAGCTAGTAATGCCAGTGTTGAGATGATCTCATTAAGTGTGAGCAAGAAGAGAGACTACAGACTGCAGAAATACAAGGACTGATACTCAGAGTCCCTGTCTGCTGCATTACAAACCCTAACAGCTGTTCTGCAGTAAGGCTGCAGGATTATCCTTGATGGAAGTCGTTTTATTTTTTTTTAATCGTGTATACAGAGAAAATGTATACACATGTATATACCCACTTTTTTTTTTTTTTTTTTTAATGTTGAAGTCAATTACAGTGTTTTAATATTATTCTGATAGACTGCCTTGGGGTTGAAGTGATGACATACCTTTAGTTCACCCTTCTCGAAGCTATGCAAAGCCAAGCTGTTTAGCAGAAGGGAAGCTTCAAGCTTCAACCCTTCATCTCTGATCTATGTCCCAAATTACTTCTTTGGAGCTGTAAAATTGAGAAGCCAAAATGCATTTTCTTTTAATAGCATCAGTGTTGGATGAAATGAAGACAGAAACTATTCTTACATCATTATTTTTTCAATGCAGCTTCTGCAAAGTCAATGAAAGAAATATATCTCCTTTTCTTTTCTTTTCTTTTCTTTTCTTTTCTTTTCTTTTCTTTTCTTTTCTTTTCTTTTCTTTTCTTTTCTT
>JAVCKT010097953.1:0-11176 GCA_032273925.1 Rhynchotus rufescens
ATGAAGATAGAGCTTGGGGTTAATACATTAGCAATCAGAAAGCATCAAAAGATGTTAGTGCTCCAGTGAAATAAAAGTCTATGTACAAGCAGAATATATTAAGTCTGAGCTACTAGATTTGATCAAGAACTACTTTAGCAAGAGCTGACTAGCAAAAGATGCGGTAATTCACCTTAGATAAGATTCAAAACGGTCATCAACTTCATAAAAAGAAAGCTTCTCCCCATCTCATCCCTTTAAAGCCTCCCCACCTATTAAAAGCTGCGGTAGGCTCCTGTATCTGGTTTTTCCTGAGGTGAGAGGGATTGGTCCCGGCATTGCAAGTCCATCGCAATGGACAGTCTCCCTTGAGCTCCCCAGTGCTTCCCATAAGGCAAACAGCCATTTTGCAGGAATTACAGAGTGTCATTACAGAGCCAACCAAGAGCTGAACTCCTCAACTCAAGGCTCTGCGCTCTCAGTATTTCTCCAGTATTTATAAGCAACTGAAGAACAGAAAGTAGCTTCCGATAACATACCAGATGCTCATCAATTCCAAAGCTAGTAACATAGCACCCTGCAATGCAATTCCCAGCAGGAAAAGCAAGTACCAATTTCATTAAAATAAAATTAAAAAAACCCCACATCACATACAGTTACATGTACCATATGCTGTTATTTCCAACACAAACTTGACAAACTCAGGGTGTGAAAAACGTGCAAGTTCTCACAGAAAGCCTATACAGTCGTTATGAACAGTACACACCACCGCTTCTAATTACTACATAGAATGTTTTATACAAAACTTCTACAGATATCACTCTGCTATCAGTATATTTAAAAGCCAACATGTGCTTTTAAGCTTCACGAAAGTCTTAAAAATGACTTCACTCAGTTTGGTTCTTACGCTGTGAACACTACTTCCCTCCAGTTGCATCCTGCACTTAAGATAACTTCAGCCACAGAGTCTGCTCAAAGTGATTCTTCTTTTTCACCTTAAAAAGCTGCAAGGCCACGTATTACTCTGTGCCCTCCCAGACAGCACAAATTACAAGGCAGGAGGACACTGAAGTCTTGGAGACCACATCCAACTCGGAGCACCCCCAAGGTTTCCTCTTGCTCTCAGAAACTCTTCCTTTCATCTACTAAGTCACAAGAGACATTCACAAGAACCTATCCAGGCTGTGCTACCTTCAAGTCAAAAACTACCATCTTTACCAGACAAAGGTACTGGGCAGGTGGCGACAAAGTCAATGTCATTCATAATCTTGCTAAAAAGCTGATTTTTCACCTGTGCAGCAATTGAATCTCACATTAAGAATAAAGTCTCATTCTTAAACTTCTGTCCCAGACTAAGAAAAAATATATCTTGTGCACCTTCTAAGAAACAAATTTCATACAGAAATATAAATTTAGTTTGATTGAGTTCATTGCATCCATACAGCGTTAGTGCCTTTGAGAACTGGGAGACTCCAGACATGGCATGACAACCATTACACCAGTGCACTCAGGGATACTCAAAGGAGACCCATAGGAAAACAAGTAAAATTCAACTGAACACCACAAAGAGTGGTCTGAAGCAAAAATCTGGGGTCCATTTAGCCATTTAAAACTCTTTAATCCCTAAATAAAAGCCGTAGACCCATCTTCTATCCAGGAAATCCCATCCATTGTCCAACTGTCACTTTGCAGCTAAACCCAAGATCTCTCTCAAAAGACTGGGGTTCTCCAAGTGTCACACAACTTTGGAAGTCCCGTTCAAAGCTTTATAGCTTATTAATATGCCCAGCAATCACTTCCTATCACAATTTAGGATTTGTTCATTGCAGGCAGAAGGAAGGAGAGAGCTTTTAGTGGCAACTCTTGCTGAATTACTAGTTATGGAGAGCCTGTCCATTATATAACTGAACCTTGACAGACTGACAGCATGTTTACAACCATAACAGTAGTGCAATCTTGGAGTTCAAGCATCGCTTGAGTGGATCACGCAGCAGATTATTACCTTGAACACTTAAAGTCCAGGAAAAAGGTTCATTTTCAGGATGTTTCTCAGCAATACTTTAAATGCATCCAAACTGTTTCTCAGTACAAGGGATAAATGGCTTTATGTTTGAGTTGAAGAGTTTAATTGACCACGTCAGGAAGTACAGTAGGGGTCTGTTCTCTACTTAAATTCTGGCCTCTGTGGGTTTTTGTGTTCTAACCAGCAACCTGGAAGCTTTTCAGAATATGAACTTCCTATACTTAAGGCCCAACACTTACAAAGTGGGATACACACAGATTTCATTATTTGTCACACTTTGCACATCCCAACTGTAAAGATGACAGCTTTTATGGAATGACAAACCCCACAGACACCTGCAAGCCCAGGAAGAGACAACTAGACAGGCAAAATATCTGCAAGGCCTAAAAAAAAAAGTCAATATTTATAAAAGTATTGTTAAAACACACAGAAACAGAAAATCAAGGATAAGTACTTGGACTCCAGCTAAAACAGAAACTCAAAAATATAACTTAGCCCAAACACATGCTGCAAAATGGAAAGCGATTGCTGGATATGTTACGTTAATAACAAATTGAACAGCAGCTGGTTTGGGAAGCTGCTGTAACAGAGCCCTCCAATCCCACATCTATGCCAAGGGAGGGTCACAGGCAACCAAGGCACCCAGCTACTGTCAAGTCACCAGAAGAAAAAAGGATTTTTTATTTTTTTTAAAAGCCTTTGTTGAGGGCAAGGGGAAGAAAAGGAATGAACACATCTAGGATCAGCAATTCACTCGAGCCTAGTCAGAGCCTGAACAGAGCTGAAATGGTGACATGTTTTGGAGGATGCACTGCCTACTTCCCTGACACCAAAAGCCTAAACCTGCTGGTACTGCTGCGAGTAGACAAAAGCAGCAGGGCAGGTGGCAGAAGTGCCACTGACTAAAGGATTACTTGGCATTTCAGAGCAGATGAAGTCAAAATGGATATATTCCATGCAGCAAGGCCTCATCCAAACATATTCCAGTTGATAAGAGCTTGAGTATGGAGAATATTATTAGATAGGTCCTTACTTTCTTAAAGAAAATAAATACGGTGCCTTTCCACTTGGCTCAACTAGTTAGCACACTACTGGAAATATTAACTATTATTTCCTGTCATTCACTCTGAAATGTGTATTCTTGCATCCTTTTCTATTGTAATCTCATGTTTTTCAGCAATGGTTTGAATACAACCAGGAGAGGGTCTGGGTGGCCAAAAGCATTTCCAGCCCCCCACTAACTGTTGCTTTCCAAGGGGACCAACAGCACAATGGCACCAGGGACGTAGTGCCCGGTCTGCAGCAGCTGGGCCATTGCTGCCACTGTCTTGAACAGGCAGGTTTGTGGTGGCAGGGTGATCCTTCACTAGAGGAGTCTTCCTTCTTCTTCTCATTAAAGAAAGAGAGCCAAAAAAAAGCAACATTTTCACTATGTTCATGATAATACAACATTCCCATACTAACAAAACACAGTGGGAGGTTTTTAACCTATCAAATAGTGAAAAGATAGTATTACAAAACACAGAAGCACAAAAAGAATGGTTAATAGAAGATCACAGAAAAGCTGGTTTAGGTGGAATGGTGAAAATGGGAAGTGACTTCTTTAGTTCGCAAATCCTGTGTTTTGGATGGGGAGACTAAAACATGGCAGGGAATCACCAATGTTCACATTATTTTCTCTTGCAGGTCTCTTATCAGCGTGGAGATACCAACTCCCTGGGAAATACGGAACGTCCTTCATTTGCAGGGCACGTACAGGGCATACAGGGTGCATTTAGAAAACACAATGGCAGCAAACGCAGACAGGTGAGTGTGAGGAGAGGGGCGATCAACAGGTCTTCCACAAGACCCCCGGCAGTGGCAGGAGCAGAAAGGTCTTTCCTGGAAGAAGATCTGAGCCCCACACTTCCAACGGGGAGGCAGAACCCATCCCGGCCCCCAGTCCATGGGCCCCCCCGGAGGGACCGAGCACCCCCTACGGATGGGGGCCTCGTCCCGGGGGACGCGGGGAAAGGGAAGAAGGGGGCAGGGGACGGCGGGCGGCAGCGCCGAGGCGCCCCGCGGCCCTGGTTCCGCTCCGGGGAGGCCCGAGGGCCGCAGCCTCCCCCAGCGAGGGCAGATTCGCCCGCCGCAGGAGGGGCCCGGCGACGAGGCCCTTCCCCTGCGAGGCGCCGCGGCCGCCTCCCCGCCGCTAGGCCGGGCCGGGCCTTCGGGCCTGAGCGCGGCGGCGAGCCCGAGGGGTCGCTACCTGGACGGGTTCCTGCAGCACCGTCATCCTGCTCGCGCCGACGTCCTCGCCGAGGCCGGAGCGCGGCGGGCGCGGCCCTGCCTCAGTGCGCGTCCCGGCGGCGGCGCGGCGCGGCGCGGCCCCCACTCATTTAAACTCCAAGCGACCGTTACCGGGGCGGGCGGCGGGGAGGGAAGGAACGAGGCCGGCCGAGCGCCCGAGGCCGCCCGAACGCGCCGGCGGAAATACCCGAACGCGCTGGCGGAAACACCCGAAGGACGCGGCGGAAAGAGCCGAGCGCTGACGGAGAACAGCTGGGAAAGCCCCGGCTCGTCAGCGAGGCGGAAACAGCCGAGTGAGGTCGGAGATGCCCGAGCCTCGCGGGGCGGGGCGGGGCTGCGCGCTCGGGCGCTTCCGTCAGAGTTGGGCTGGGGATCGGTTCGGGCTAAGTTTAGTTTAGCAAAACTAAGCTAAGCTAAGCTAAACTAAACTAAGCTAAACTAAACTACCTTTACACCAGTTGTGCTGCACCGCGAACTTATATTAAGTTAAAAAAAAACACCTTGAGGCCAGTTGGGCAACCCCTGGGCGCAGGCACTCAGACCGTTCCTGCCCCTGCCCCTGCCCCTGCCCCTCGAGGGGTGTTTCTGCCTCTCCTTGGAGCCTCCCCTGCACTCAGAGCAAGGCCACTTGGGCTATAAAAGGCATCAGCGTGGACTGCTGTCAGGGCCGCTAAGTGCATGGTCCCAACGTGTCTTAGTGCAAATCAACCCTGCTTTTATCCCAAACCAGTCCCCTGCAAGGGACTGGGGACTGTCTGTGTCCCCAAGGTGTTTCCAAGGCTGCATTTTGCAGCGCTCGTCCCTTCTTGGCCATGGGTTTTCCCGTGGGCTGGGGTATCTCCCTCTGCCTTCCCGCTGCTCCGCTCCGTGCAGCTTCTTCCCGTGCTGGAGAGGTGGTGGCAAGGCCAGCACTGTCCTCTCATCCTGTCACCATGCTCCTTGGAGAGGTTAAAACACAGATAGTGCATTAAGGATGCGAGATGCCCAGATAGCTGCTAATGAGACCTATAGAAATACCACAGACGCAGAGGGGGACCTATAGAAATACCACTGGCACAGAAACTAAAAGCCAATCTTGCATCTGCAAATAGCTTGCATTGCATCTCGTGTTCACAGCAGGCAGCTTAAATTAAAAGCAGCTGTTACCCAGTTGTTGGGTAACACAAACATGCAGTGACAACTGAAGCCAGCCCCATTTAAGCAAAATATTTTAAATTTCTAGTCATAAGGCACAGAGGAAGGACATTTGAACAAAGAGCAAATCAAAGACGAGCATCACGTCCTCCCAGCGCTCTGCTGAGTTATCTGTCAGGAATTATTTATCATTATTTATCATTCCTGGGATGATACAGTGATCTTTTGGTAGCAGAGGTAGAGGGCCATCTGCTTGCATTGCACAAGCCCTCCTGCTCTACGTGTAATTTTTAATTGCACAATAAGCATTGTGCACAGTATGCACAGGTTATTGATGGGCTACATGCCTGAGAAAGACCGTGATTTTAAGGACAAGGTAGGAATTCCACCTGGAGGGTGGGCTGACAAGAAAAACTTGGGGCACCCCTGAATCTGAACCCCTATTTCTTGTACAGGGCTCATAATGGCAAGTTCATGTCCCTTTCCTGCCACTTCTGATCACTAATATTAACTCTGCTAACACTTTAACCAAGCCAAAACATAGATAACTTCAGAGGGGAGGGAATTAAATTTAATGAGCAAATTGTCACAAGAAAAAAAAAGGGAGGAGGAATTTAGGGTTTGAAACCAAGGGTGAGATGCATATCCCTTGCATATGGAATATACAGTATAAGTATGAAGGCTGGCTCCTCACTGCAGCTCATAAAACATCCCTGCAGACTCAGGCCATCCGGGGAAGAAGGGATAAAGATGCAGGAGTCTCGCTGTTCATGGGGCTCGGGTGGATCCAAACAGTTCCAAAAAAACACCTGGGATGCAAGAAGGAGAAGGCTTAATGCACTGAATCTTTGACATGACAGAGCTGTTTCTCAGGTGGCCCAAAATGACAATAGTCACCCTTCTGTACCATTAAAAAACAGCATTTCATGAAAATAGTTTTGTGTAGAATTCAGCCTCGCTGGCAGCACGTGGCACCTAAACACTTACGTAGGTGCGCTGATGAACGGGAACCAGGGAGAATTGGTTAAAAGCAAGATGAGTGCTGCATATTCAAAGTTCACACTTCTGTCTGCCTCCGTTTTAACCTTCTGATGTTTAAAGGGATTTATAGAGGAGGAAAGGAGATTCTTCAATGCTTAATTGATGCATTTAACAGTATCTGAAAAATTCCCCTTGCAGCCTTTCACCCAGCTGAAGAGAGGAAAAATACTGAAGAAAATGAGATAATGAAACCCTAAGAAACTAGCAAGGGAGACTGAGGACAGTTGGAACAGTTCTTGCTGATTTGTTTTTCTTTTAAATTGACTAGATTGCGAGGGAATAATTCAAGGCTCTCTGTCTCTGGCAGTTATCGCCTCTGTTAGCAATGTGAGTGGTTGTCGGTGTTACCAGTGGGAGACCCTGACTCACCTGGAGTTCCTCCTTTCAGCCAGACATGATATGCTTGACAAAAGCTAAAGAGAAAATGAGACACGGTGAGATATCAGAGCGTGCATTGAAGTCCCATGGATCTCAGCCTGCGGGCTGGAAGGGGCTCCGAGCTGTGGCCACAAGTTGCTGCCACTTGTTTCCACCCCACACGAAATGTCTCAGAGCTCTCCTTGGAGAGGCTGCCTATTTCCTCTTGGAAAACACATTTTGCCCCTGAAAATAGGACCACTATTTCAGATAGGAATCTGTTGCTCCTACCTTCATAGTTGATGCAGCCGTTGGCATCTTCTTGCCCTGCCATGAGCTGTTCCACCTCGCTCTCTGTCATCTTCTCCCCTGGAGGCAGAGGATGGAGAGGTGAGGGCCTTCGCTCTGCCTGGACCCTCCTACCCTCCCTCTAGAGAGTCTAAGCCACCAGAAGCCAGAACAGGGAGTTGAAGTGGAGCTGTGCACCAAGGTGCTACGGAGTCTGGTGGGAGGATGAGGAGAGCAGTCCAAGATGCAACTGTTCTCCGGGAGCCGAGGATGTCGTGGGGTCTCCAGCCCACTTGGGTCATGCATGAAGCTGCACCCTAAGCTGGGAAAAGCCAATAAGTGGGGGACAGTGCTAAGGGAACACGAAGCACGAAGCAAAGTCCGTCCAACCGTGGGATGAACTAACTAAACCAACCCTAGGCTTCTGCCCAAGAGGAGCTAGTGGTGGCCTCTGCTCCTTGAGCACCTCGTCACAGCTCCCTCCCTCCCATGGCTTGTCCGCAGGCTCCTGGAATGAGCCCGTACCCAGCGTGGCCAGCACGCGGCGCAGCTCTGCCCCCATGACGGTGCCGTTGCCCTCCTTGTCGAAGACACGCAGCCCTTCCACAAAGTCCTCAGCGGAGCCCTGCTCCTGGCTGCGGGCCACGTGCTGCAGTATGGGGAGGAAGGCCTCGAAGTCCAGTGTCTTTGTGCTCATTTCTGGAAGAGGAAGAGGAAATATTCAACCTCTACCTTGCCTTCCTGCCCAAAACGGGATATTCCAGAGAGGGACACACAATTGGGAGGCACAAAGCCCACTTTGGTCAAGCCCCTGACCACGGCACGAGAATACCTGAGAACACAGCTGCTCACTCACAAATGTGATCCCACAGTTTACCTGGTCCAAAACTCTGCAATTTTAAGTTCCTATTCGTTTTTGAGTTTCTGAAAGCAAGAGATTTCCCTCTTCTTTGTATGGGTTTATTCCCAGTATGAGTTCCAGTACAGTTCCAGCTAAAGTAACAAGTTTCAGGCTAGCAACCTGAGGACAAATGGAAACTCTCCAGACTGAGTTATAAAAAAATATGGATTTTTAAGCCCGAGACAACTTCTGAGAGCTTCAGATGGCTCCAGAGGCACAGGGAGAGCCACGTGGCTTCTTCCCATCCGGAATTAAAGCAAATTCCCAGCAAAGGGCTGCAGATTCACTCTGTGTCAGAGCAAGAATTCACTCTTTGCTTTCCCTACAGCAAAGACCCAGGTGCTGGGCTGCAGCCCAGGGCGTGAGGCTTGGGTTGCACCAGCTCAAGATCTGGCCTCTTGGCATCAACTGCTGCCACCACCAGTTCATCCATGCAGGTCCAGCATGGTATGTGCAGGGGGCATGAAGGAACTACACAAGAACGAGGTCCCTCTACTTCCCTTCAATTCCTTCTTCTCCTACAGGGAACACCGTCCTCCACATGCTGGGAAGCTGTAGAGCCACCCTCTCCCTGTTGACTGTAGTCAACTGTTGACTGTAGTCCCACCCAGTCTACTGACTGCTCGTCCCACCCTCTCCCCGTTACCCCAGTCACTGTCACCTTCTGGTTTGGGTTTGCCCAGCACCTTCAGGACCTGCGCGTTGGTCGGGTTGTGACCGAGCGCTCGCAGGACGTCTCCGCACTGCCCGTACGTGATCTGCATGGCTCCCGTAGGCGTCCGGTCAAAGAGGCTGAAGGCTTCTTTGAATTCTGCGGAGATGAAGAGCTCGGCTGTCCCCTGCCCATGCTGGCCTCACTGCCACCCTGCCAGGAGCCACTCCAGTGGCCAGAAGGGACCCAGTGGCTGCTGCTGGTGGCTGCCCAGGGCACACAGCCCTGCACCCGCTTGAGGAACAGGAGGCCACAACCCTCCAAAGCCAAATCCCTTTACCAAGCCACCCGCTCCACAAGCAGGTTTTGCCACCCTGTGCAGAGCTGGGTGACGAATCCTGCAGGGATTCCTGCACTCCCTTGGGCTTGCGGGACTGCCTGCACTTCCTTCTTCCCTTCTTGGACCTCCTGGGGATCCTACCACCCTCCCAGCGCATCCCACATCCCATCCCTGTGACCGGCTCAGCGCTGCTTCCAGGGGTGCTGCTCGTGCTCCACCTTGCAGGCACCCTCCCTGCTTGCTCCTCACATCTGTCCCCGCTCTTTGGGCTATGTCTTCTACCCTCTGTGCTTTGAAAGACTCGGAAGATTCATTTCTGTGCTCTTCCCCATAAACGGCTATGTAGGCCCTGAAGGAGAGGGGCTTACATGGACAATTAGGATCTCTTTTGTCTTGTACATGATGCTTTTCGGCTTCCTGGCCTGCTGCAGGATCCAGTTTTTAATCCTAACATTGGCTACGTGGACAGTCACCCTTCTGCACTGCTCGGAGCCTCATCTCTGCCTCCCATTTCCCACCCAAAAGGCCCTTTCCGCTAGGGTAGGCTCCTCCATCGTATCAAGGTGCAAGATACGGGGCAACCGCTTCTCCCGGAGGCCCACCAGATCCTCACCCTCCTCCCGTTCTGCTAAGCCGAGGATCCTGAGGCTGGAAGCTGGGGCCGGACTCTGTAGCTGCTCCACGCGGGTGGCAAGACGGTGGTTTTCACGCACAAGATGCTCCAAGACCTGCATGTGGTTTTGAACATCCTCCTTGTGCTTCTGGAACAGAAAGTCCATCTGAGCCATTGCCTTGTCCAAGCTGATAATCAGACCTTCTAGTGAGTGTACACGAACACTCAGATCTGTGAGTTTGTTGTCCATGGCATGAATGGATTCCAGGTTCTGGTCCATTTTCTTCATGATGTCTTGCAAGAGCCCCCTCAAAGAGAGGAATCTGCCCTTGCCACTGCTGGGCAGGCCCAGGTAATCACGGCCTCCATGCGGCAGTGGAGACGTGAAGATCCAGTAGGCATCTCCTTGGGTTTGGTGGGAATCCTCGCCTGGGGCTTTGGCTGTGCTCCCTTTGCTGCTTGGCATCTTCATATCTCCTTGTCATGCCTTGCCATCCATTGACTCCTCCTGTGCACCATCCTCAGCTCCGAATCCTGCCCGTGGGAGGTTTTATGCTGGTCTGAGCCCCTCCATCGCCACGGAGCTCCCCAGCACCTCGGGGTGCTCCGTCCCCCATCCCTACCTCACAATGCTGTGGAAGCACCCAGGAGGGCTGTGGTGGGAACAGCTCCTTTCACGAGTCCTTAGCCAACGGCACTGCTCCAAGGACACCCCATGCTCCTGGCCTGGGACGGCTATGTGATGGAGCAGAACGTGCTCCTGCATCTGGCCTCACTGCAGCCTCCAGCGACCCTGAGCGCTGGCAGGCTCCTTAAGCAACAAGTTATTATAGGTATTAAAGCAGCTCCGTTGTTCCCAGAGGGGAGCATTTCTATGGACTCCACCAAATATCTTGCTTTAAGCCACTTCTGATTAACGGCGCAAGTATCTGTCCTGGTCTCTGAGAGCTGATTTGGGTAATAAACAGGCAAAAACCCTATGAGTTTGCAGAGCTTTGCTGTCGGGGCACTGCCAGGCTCCCTTCCTGGCCAGCAATGACTGCAGGGACCAGCACAAGCCGCTGGGTGGAACAGGATCCCGCGAGATGCTCTCAGGACCCGCGAGATGGAAGAGATGAGAGAGGCTGGAGAGGTCTCTGGGTCTGAATAAACAGCCAGCCTGCTCAGGAGGCCGGGAATCGGGGTTGGTTTCGGAACAGCCGCTGGGAAGTGCGAGGTTGCAGGGTTCGCTCGGGAGCCGCTTGCCAACAATTAGGAAATTTGCTGCTGGGTGGGCGTTGAGTGGAGCAATCACCTCCTCCAGCCCTATGTAATGAAGATGATAATTTAGCAAAAAAAAAAAAATAAAAAAAATAAAAACACCAAGTTTTGCTAAATGCAAGTTGAGCTTTTTGGTCTGCAGTGGGAAGCAAATTGCTCCCAGGCAGCAACTCCCTAACCCGGTGCTGCCATCCGCACAGCTGAGGTCAGACACCAAGTCCCCTCTCCTGAAACAGCCTCCTCTTAACTCTGGAGCAGAAATACTGCAGGGAAAAAAAAAAAAAAAAAAAAAAAATAAC